>CABFWO010002590.1:20490-75576 GCA_902155825.1 Timema genevievae
CTCTGTGTATAATAATATGTGTTATTGATCACGTTAAGATTTGGTGTGTATCTGTATGTGTTGGTTGCGTGTTTTGTATTTTTACAGTAAGGTTGTGGAACTATAGTTTATATAATGTTTATAAAATGCATGTTGTAATATATTTGTTTGTATATTAATTATGAGGAAAAAAAGCTTTATACATAAAATATTTTAAGCATAATTACGGAGGGAATAGAGAAACGTTAATAAACTTCAATCTTGAAAAAATTACGATTGTGGAAATAGGTAATGTTTCTAGAAAAGGCTGTATACCGATAGGAAATGCTTTTACCTGTCAATTGAACCCCCCAACCACCCCATGCCGCATTGTTTACAATGAGGGATTTCCAAGTAAACCCTCCCCCCTCACATTCCAACAACCGAAAGCTAGAAGATTTGGCAACTTGTACCAGAGAGAGAGCGAAGATAAATCTTTTCTCCATAAGACCTGCAGTTCCCTCAGCTATGAAATTAGGTGTAGTCTCCCTCTAGCTTGGGCGACTTTTCGACTAAAAGGTGACAAAGTATTTCTTCATTAATAGACAAGACATTATCAAGTGTAAGTGTAAAGCTTTAAAAATATTGTTTCATTAAATGTCTGGTATGTGTTTGGAAGGCAGTTGGTAAGTTGATATGCTCGCAATACTGCAAAGGACGTCAACAATCGTAAAAATAAATATTAAGCTCTCTCATATACTTATTCTAAATCCTCAAACTTATGGACAATGTTTTAATATTCAATTCAATAGAAAAACAAAGATTTCAACAATCACAAAACACACAATATGTATTCACACAGTCTTTGTTATCATACTTTTTTTTTGGAATAGTTAATGCTACCAACAAAAATTAAATCCCTTTCAGAAAATGGTTTGTTTATGTGAAAATTAAAAGCTTCATATATCTTTTGAACCATAAATAATTATATCTGTACTCAAATTTCTTCCTTCAAATACATTTTCTAAGCAAAGATGTTTATTTTGTTTGCAAGACAAGGAAATCACCGTTCAATTATTTTTATATAAGACAACTTGTATTTCTTCTACACATGCATCTGTACTTAGACATATGCTGAGAACTAAAACCTGTGCTTTCACCAAATTACAAACAGATTTCCATGATAGCTACTTGTTCTGCTAATATTCACCATCATAGTTTGTTGTACACAAGGTAATGGTTGAATTGTACTTGATTAGATACAGAAACATTGATCGTGTGTACAGGGCTTAATATAGACTCACTTTAGTTAATTACGGTGTGTTCACATCACACCATCAACTATGATAGGACTTAGCGTTCTAATCACCTTCCAACAAAAAACAAATAATATGAAGGTATTCAGGTATTAAAACGGTGTTATTAACTTTATTAAAACATAAACTGTTTTAAGAAGGTTACCAAATGTGTGAAGCAACTACAGTACCCAAGGTAGCTTTGCACTGAGATCATTTGTTCGAATCTCGACCAGATAACATCACTATTACTAAATAAATATGTAGTTTTTTTTTCAAGAGCAACTGATTTTTGAGGTAAAATGTCAACTTTATAAAACAGTTTTTATTTCAATAAACTTACTGATGTAAATTTCGATAAAAGTTTGTGCAAATAACTTCATGTTAAACAGTGTATTTACACAGGGTGCCACAGTTATAACAGTGCAGGGGGAACATGCTGAACTAACTAACATCCTCTATGGGTCAAAGACTAGCTTTCAACACTCATCTTTATGTTCCAATAGATGGTGCCAATAACACATTTCTCAAAACCATCGATTGAAACGCAAAACAACACTTAGAAAGTGAAATGTTTGTATATTATGTATATATAATATATACACATTCTACTATCTAAAAGTAATTATCTTCATTATACAAATTACATCTAATTACATAGTTAAAAAAATAACTTCTCTTTCAAACTTAAAATAACATTAATTTTCCATTTATTAACTTTCTATACAAAATATGGTTTTATTATTTTTGTGCACTGTAAAAGCCATCACTGGTGGCTTGTGGTTTGTTACCGGGATAATCGAGACGTGATAGGACTCTACCTGGTAAATTACTTCCCTCCCACATTCATTATCAAACTTGACCTTTAAATTCAGTAAAAATACATTTGTTTATTACATTGTGTGTGTTGTTGGTCAAATGTATGGGAAAGTGGGTAAGGGGGAGTTTACTGGTACAATCTTGTACAGCATGACTTGCCCTGGTAACGACCCATGCCTGTTTCATAACAAATTGAGAACATGATGATCTATCAATGAAACATTTGATGTCGAAGATATGGAATTCTTGATGAGTTTGTGAATAATCAGGAAATCTAATCGTTGGCTACTTAGACAAGAGTTGACTTTAAGTTATGACTTCAAACATTGAGAACATACAATATTAATAATAAGGAATGCAACATCACGGACAAGGATTGACTAGGATACATTCATTTGATAATATTACATATATTCATGAAACAGGGAAGTTATCACTCAGATTCAACATTAAATAAAATATATATATATATAAAATATATGATTCTGAAACAAAATAACTTGACACCAAATAAACAATTACTTTTAATGATAACTTGACTAGTGTGATTGCTATGAATTAAGGGTGTGAGAAGTCTACTTTTTCAATTTGGAGCAAAGACAAATCGAAAAATATGAAATATTCTCAAAGTCAAATCGAAGTTTGAATATTTTAAAAAAAAATTTAATGTTGGATGATAATATTAGACTTTGCATGGGTATGTAAATTTGGCTATCAAATATAATTTACAAAAAGTTTTATTTTAAACATAATTAATATATTTAATCAAGGATAAATTTAAGTTATTGAGTATCACAAAATGTAGTTTAATTTTTTTTAATATTCTTTATGTGAACACTAATTTGCTATTGAAATTACAGCAGAAAATGGAAAATATAAACATAAATATGTATTTTAGCTCTTTATATATATTTCGAAGCTTTGTAATTGTTGAATTTGGAATTTTATTTTTGAATTGAAGTTGAATCAAAATAATATTCAAATTTTTAAGCTTCCCACACCCCTGCTATGAATCAAAATAGATTATCTTTGAATCTTTAGATTTGTGTTAATAGGGCAAAAAACAAGTTCACTAAATTCTCCTGTTTCTTTAGCTTAGTAGGGTATACCTAAAAAACACTATTTATAGCTCTCTAAAGGGTCGATTAAATGAGACAAAAATTATTTGTTGGTTTTGAAGACTCTACACACAACAGCTATTTATTTAAAATTGACATTTTATAGGCGAACTCGTTGCGAATGATCGCTGCATAATTCAAGCTGAAAAGAGATTATGTCTAGATCCTTCTCAAAACACGGAGCCATTTCCGTGACAGTTGAGAACTAGCTTGGTAACAATTCATTAGACATATTTATACTTTGTACACAACAATGGAATGCTCTTAATACACACATTCATTTCAAAGCGATAGATTTCAAGTGAACAGAAATAAAATTTAAAAAACCTGGCCAAGAAAAAAAAAATCAGTCTTTGCTATTAAATATGATTGTGGTTTATAACCCATTTTTTGAGCTGATGTTTCTCATTTTGAACATGGTTTGAATACTAACTGTCTGGCTTGTTTATAAATTTTTTTAAAACACATGTGTGTAATACTTATATATTTATTTCTGTATTACTCATTTTCCAAATTCATACAGTACATTTGGTGCCTTATACCACATTATCTTTAAATAAATTTACGCTTTGTACTCTTAAAATGTTAGTAAAACAGTGAATAATAAGATAAAAATACACACCCATGATATTTTATGTTTCTGTATTTCTGCGAACCAATGGAACAATATCTTCAAGTCTAAGAGCGAGTTGTGGCTTTATCCTGGCTTTGAAGATATTTACATCGAACTAAACAAGTAAAACTTATACACAGGCTAAACCCTTTTTCTTTTTGGCACAGATCAATCTAAGGCCTCTTTCACAAGAGCTCTCGTAAACTGAAGCTCGGTATGGAAATATGTTCTTTGAGTTTCACCAGATGGAGACAAACATGGCAGCAAACTTCGATGCAGAACAATTTAAAGAAAGAGATTCGACCATGACCACCATTGTGGGACATGAGAAGTAATGGTTATAGTGCTCAAACAAATAAAATTCAAGGCTGGCTGGACATTTTCTGTATCCTTTCATTCTATCTAGTGTCTGTTTTCTGGGGCGGACACTTAAAATTATTATACACCTCATCAAAGTAGTATATTGATATACTGAAATGGGTTTAAATAAGAAGCTTTACACAGTAGTCTGAAAAGTCGGAAACTTTTTTTTTTTTACTAGTCATTCCCCACCCTTGAAATAATCATAGGGTAAACCCATATTTGGCATTAAAAAACTAATCGTAAATGTAAGCATTACTATGATAGTTTCTTCTTGTTCCAGCATCGTAGAACACTTGCAAGTAGATGTGATTGCGGCTCAAGGTACCGGACTCGTTTGCTCGTCCGAAGGAGGCCTTAGGTTTTCATAATTATATTGTATTTAGTCACGTTAGGCCTCTCAAACATGTTTTATGTTGGTGACAAAAATTACATCTCATACTAATAATATTTTGTTTTGTTGAAAGATGCGACCTAGCTCTACTCGTTGACAACGAAACTTTGTTTCGTGCTCTTAGCTTATTGGTCGGTAAAAGAGTACAGCTCTAATTTTATATTTATTCCAATGATGCACTTTATTTATCCTAGGGCAGATATAAATCTCTTCAAAAAGGGTTGGACCAGGTGTACAGAGGGAAGTTTTTTTCTAGCCGGTTTCCCACTCTGCTCCTAAACTAGTATAATGAATATTTATAACTCAAACCGTTAGTAATACGCGCTGAAGGAAATAAAATTTGTTGGCTTATATTTAACATATATCACACATATTTAAAATAAACTTCTAATGGTCTAAGATGTGACACATGCAATAGACTAGACTGCCGGTGATGGGGAGATCCGAGTTCAAATCCTGGTTGGGTGTACTGAAAGTGGTTTTCCCTAAATTGCTTTCCCCTCTCCCTCCATGTGATAAACTTCTTCTATATTCAACCTTCCTGATCCTAAACACATTATCATAATTAGTACATAGTCATATAACCTGAACATACTGTAAGATTTGATGCTAATAAAAAAACTCCTCTGCTTTTATTTGGAATATTTGGCAAATTTTTGCCTCTATTCACTTCCTTACAAAATCTCACTGTTCAAACTTAAGGTTTTTCTCCATTCTATTTATACATAATGTCAGTAAAACAAACGTATATACGCAATCTTTTAGGAAAACAAAATATTCTTGGCCGTCATATTTTGGCAAAGGAAATTCTAAATATATATTAAGGGAAATTGATTTTGCCTTTTTATTTGTGTGGGAGCTCTGTGTTGGAAAATGTCTGGATAGAAATCTTAATTAGATACTTTCATGTTAGCGTCTTAGTATGTGTAACTGAATTTATATCAGTTTCTATCATCACAAAAACTGAACAGAACAATAATTCAGTGAAGTTCTAAAATATCAAATAGAATCTTTATCGCTTTAAGGCTATACAGACACGCGTCTAAAGTGATATTTTAATGTTTGGTCCTTATAAATATTTAGCCAGAAATATATAATATTTACAAAGTCAGTCCTGGGCAAATATTTATAATTTTATATACGTAGAAATAGATCAATAAAAACGTGACATGGTTTCAAAACAAGTTAAGTTTGGTCCTTGGCTGTTTGGCCAGGCACCTGATGTAACATATATTATACACACCACACATATATATTTACTATATTAAAGAGATAATCTGTGGTAAGAATTATTCTTTTTTATCTCTGGGTACAGTTTTACCAATTATCTCGTCTGAAAGGTTACACAGACATGGATTAGCAGCCATATTTATATGATTCGTTGCACAAAATTCTCGATCCAGTTCTAACTTTCTGATCATAAATAAACTTGATATAACCGTCCCAACTTGCCCCATTTAAACGCGTGCTAAGTTAAATAATGCAATGAAAATATTTTAATAATTAATTAAATTAGTTGCACTCTTTTTTTTTTATCAGAACTTATCACAGTTAAAACCTAAGTACAGAAAATGTCTGAAGTCACTTAATAATTGTCTTCAATTCTGGTTTCGAGGGAAGCAAATATTCCTCTTCTTTAGAATGTTAGGAATATTTATAAATATATTCATTAGTCTTCAATCATTGTTATTTGAAGCGATGTCTTATGTTATAACTTTAACTTTACTACAGTACAAAGAACACAACATTACTTAGTCTTGGTGACACACTGGATTCTTGTAAGACTAGCAGAATAGTTTACAACATCTCCCGTTCACCTGGGGAAAATATATCCCTGGCAATGTTGATCAAAGCCTTAGGGCTTATCAAAGTGCTGTCGACACAATAATAACCTCGTGACTATCAAAGTGCTGTCAACACAATAATAACCTCGTGACTATCAAAGTGCTGTCGACACGAGAATAACCTCGTAGCTATCAAAGTGTTTTCGACACAAGAATAACCTCGTAGTTATCAGAAAGTGCTGTCCACACAATAATAACCTCGTGACTATCAAAGTGCTGTCGACACAAGAATAACCTCGTAGCTATCAAAGTGCTGTCGACACAAGAATAACCTCGTAGCTATCAAAGTGCTGTCGACACAAGAATAACCTCGTGACTGTCAAAGTGCTGTCGACACAATAATAACCTCGTGACTATCAAAGTGCTGTCGACACAATAATAACCTCGTGACTATCAAAGTGCTGTCGACACAAGAATAATCTCGTAGATATAAAAGTGTTGTCGAAACAATAATAACCTCGTGACTATCAAAGTGCTGTCGACACAATAATAACCTCGTGACTATCAAAGTGCTGTCGACACAAGAATAACCTCGTGACTATCAAAGTGCTGTCGACACAATAATAACCTCGTGACTATCAAAGTGTTGTCCACACAATAATAACCTCGTGACTATCAAAGTGCTGTCGACACGAGAATAACCTCGTAGCTATCAAAGTGTTTTCGACACAAGAAATAACCTCGTAGTTATCAGAAAGTGCTGTCCACACAATAATAACCTCGTGACTATCAAAGTGCTGTCGACACAATAATAACCTCGTAGCTATCAAAGTGTTGTCGACACAATAATAACCTCTTGACTATCAAAGTGCTGTCAGTACAAAAGTAATCTTAAGGCCAATCTTCCGAAGGGAATGTTGCAATAAAACTCTGCCGTCTACCTACAGCAATGACATAATCACTTCCTTGGATCAGATAAAGGATCACATTTGTGCGTTTTGTTTTTCCTGTCTCAAAATGCACCGCGAACCGTGTCATGGAGTGAACCTCACGTTCTTGCACCAATTACATCACAATAGTCCCAACTGGACCAGCAATAGGCCTGACCTTGTGACGTCTGTCCATCTAGTCTGTCGTCGACCCGAGAGACCTGACGTCGTGGCGTCTGTCCAACTGGTCTGCCGTCCCCCCGACAAGTCTGACGTGGCGTGTGTCCAGCTGGCCTTACGGCTCCCCGATAGATCTGACGTCGTGGCGTCTGTCCAGCTGCCCTGCCATCCCTCCAACAGACCTGACCTTGCTCGCGGCGTCTAAGCGCGGATTCCCGGGTGGTCCTCGTAGAAGCTGGTGTCATTCTCCAGGAACCTGACGGGAGGTAGTAACCCCGGGTCTGGAGGCTCCGCCCCGCTCCCCTCGCTGTCCCCGGCCCCCAGGGCGCGCGCGTAGGGAGACTCCTCGCCTCTCATGTCACAGATGACGTTGGTAAGAGCCATGACGTAGTTCTTGGCCAGGGTGAGAGTCTCTATCTTTGAGAGTCTGCGCTCCTTCTTGACGTGAGGGATGACTTCTCTCAGAGACTGTACAAATACATCATAGTTGTGAGACAAGACTGTACAGAGACATCGGGGCTGTAAGACTACATAGACATCATGGCTGTGAGACTTGCACAACAGCGCTAGTACCTGAAAGGCGTCGTTGAGACTGTGCATCCTCATTCGCTCCCGCTCGTTACTCTCCAGACGACGCACGTTCCGCTCCCGGGCATTGAGTACTGGCTTCCTGCGCCGTGCCGCCCCTGAGCCGCCGCCGTACCCACGCCCTCTGGAGGAAGCTCTGCCGCTACCGCCTCCGGAGCTGCCTGCCATGTCATCACTCACCTGAATACATCGTATCACACATTACCACTATCGCCTTCTCTCTCTCTCCTGTATTTGAAGATAATACACCCAGCAATACACTTCTGTATGAAATATAGTATTATGTCTAGCTCAAGGCGTCAGTAGTTTAAATGAATATTTACAATACATCCTGTATTTGAAGATAATACATCCCGAAACACACTCTTGTTTGAAATTTAACATAATATCTTATTTTCCCCGCAGTTGCGGGCAAGTTAAGGACAGCGTCTCGTTGCTCAGGACAACCTGTTAAATCAAACTAACTTTTTTTTTAGAGACGAGGGCAAATACTTATTCTGTTTGCTCTCGTTAAGTTTCAAATTTCTGGTCATTGGAAGTTAAGTCGGTTTCATATAATTAATTTTGGACAAAATGCTTTCCTATCCTGAACTGACCCGGGGTATGAGAGCACTCCGCCTGATCCCAAGGACTCGGTAAGACGAGGGGGGAGGAAGGAAGTGGCTTTCAAATCCAGCTGTTTATCCGGCAACCCCACCCGGAGGGGGGTAAGGGGGTAAGAACCCCCTCTCCCCCACTACATTGGCTCTGCACAACTCTCCCAGCTTCATTGCAACTCGATTATCTTGTTCCTGTTCTCCACCGTAAGTGTCAGAAACAAATGACCCCTACACCCACCTCTTCTGCACTGGAAGACTTGTCCCAAGGTCAGATTCAGACAAAGGATATCGGTAGGATCGTCTGAGAATGTGCGTGGAAATTCAATAACGAAACAAACAAATGGACGACGCAGACCTGTGACAGACGTTTGTTAGCTCTAACCTAAACCTAACCTAACATAACCTGACCTGAATGCTGTGGAAACGCAAGGGGACAGATGCCACGGAGTGCCTGGTCTACAGCTTACGTCTGATTTTTATAGGTAGCCCTTTATTTGAAAATTGGGAACACTGTTGCCACAATGGGGTGAATAAAAATATTACAATAATTATTGTATTTATATTCTTGGTCTGTTTAGTTAATAATGTAAATACAGTAATCAATAAGGAGGAATTATTGGAAGTTAGGGTTCGTTGTGCTGATTACATGACACCCTCTATCCGAAAATGTGGGCACTATCTTCGCCAACATACGGCGTCCGCTCGGTCGGTAGAGTTCGCTGGTGGGCTGACGCACGGACGCAACGGTGCTATCAAATAACTTTTTAATTAATAAATCAAATGAGACCTCTTTCTAGAATGCCATACTTTATTGACTTTCAATCAGTGTTGGTGGTCGAAAGTATATGAGGTATCTTCTGAGGTGTGTTCAACGCGCACTTTCTAAAAATACATGACTATACCACAAGACGACTAATAGACTAAATCAACTTAGGACACATTCTAAATGATTGTAGGTCCCTACAGAGGCTAGAACCCGGGCCTGTGTTTACAAGCCTCCCAGCCGTGAGATCAACATCTAGCGTCCTTACCCTAGGATCAGTTGGTAACTCGTCTGTCTACAGCTAAATAATAATACATACTAGTTTTTATTAAAAGCAATCATAGTTTAATTGCGTGGTTACCCCGGGCAACGTTTTTATTTTTCTTCAGACGGAAAAAAAAATCTTTGTTTTGTTTCTTCCGACCCAGTTTTTAATAAATTTTAAAAAGATCTAATAATAAATTTAAAATTTAATCTTCGAGGTTCACATGTTTGTACACAGGGGCTACCTTTTTTTTTTATAACCGCATTCGAGTTATACGCTTATTTACGAATTACACGAATGGTTTTAGAGATTAGGAAGTCTATATTAATAGGAAGTGTATCCGCATTTGTGTCGAGTGAGAGTGGAAAACCATTTTGTAAAAACCACCCGACCGAGATTCTAACCTGAATCTCCCCGTCATCGACAGTCCAGTCTACTGCGAGAGTAGCGCGTTAGACCACGCGGCCATCGACCACAGGGGCTACTAATTTATAAATATCAGCCCTCTGAGTGAGGTAGATATCACGCAACGCTCATAACAGACACACTATTTGTTTTATTAATAGAGAAGATAGAAGAGAGTTTTATGGTTATCAAAATATTTGTTTATTCAGAATTTAGTATTTTATAAAAATTGAAAGGACCGGTGATGCACCCCACTGGATTGCAGGCTTGTCAAAATGGCAACATATTGGAGGGCAATCCCTGATCTGGTGTTAGGCACTCTTTCCATGTTAGGTGCCTTGCTGTGCCAATTACTACCAGAGACTCTAAATAAGACTCTTCCAGTCACACTGGAAGATGTGGAGAGCGTTTCGGGAAGAAGGAAGGCATCTGGGAATGTTCGCGCTGTCAGAAGAAAGTGAATTCGTGACTAAAATTGCCATAAATTGTTAACACACACTTTTGTTTCTTTGTTGTACAAATATTGTTATTTAATATTTAAGTATAATTTAAACATAAATATGAATATATTAAAAGGTCATATAGATTTGAAAGGTAAATTTAAATAGGCAGTAATTTGTTTAGTTAAATAATTAAGTATAGAAATCGAGGGGGAGAGAGTTTTTTTTTCATGGTTGGCGGTGGTGGATGAATTTGTTTTGTTGATTGTTGGGACTAAAAAAAAAAAAAGGGAAGAAAAATAATCAAGAGATGTAACTGATTGTTGTTTTTAATGTGTGGAAATTGTCAATTCTTGTTGTTGTGGGGAATTATAAGTGTGTTTTTAAGTGTTTGAAGTGTTTGTTTTGAGACCAATCTTTTATCTTGTTTGTTTTTTTTTACTTTATGGTGGAGGGTTGATGAACACGTAGTTTCGTTTGTCTCTCATCCATGATCTTTGTCAGTGAGGAGTCCGGGTACCCAGAAGCCCGAGATTAAGTCCTGGATGTCTCTGCACTGGCGCCAGCCGGGCAGGCATATAAATATTGTGCAGAACTGAGGGACCATTACAAAATGTGTTCCTAATAACACCCCCAACTCCTGTTTCCCGGGTGTGGCTATACAAGCGCTCGCCACTTCTTCCTGTCCTATAACTTTTGTTCCTCTACGTCTCCCACTTGAATCCTCTTTTCTCCACCTCTTATATCACAGTTCCCATCCATCGTTTCCTTCCCCTTCCCCTTGGTCCTATCAAATTATCTCCTTGCTGTTCCAGTGTTACCCATTCTCATCACGTGTCCATACCCCTCAAGTCCGCGCTTTCCCCACAACCTCGGCAACAGCAACCGTGACAACAACTAGTTTTGTATTTACTAACTTTTTGATGATTTTTTCCCCCTCGTCCTCTGTATCGTAGCTTCGTTGTATTTTATTCCCGTTGCTTGAATTTTGCTGTTGTCCATGTCTAGTGGGGTACATGTTTCTAATCCACAGATAAGAATTGGTACAGAGTAAGTAATTTTGCTTTCTGGGGTATTGTTGCTATCCCATAGTTAGTTTCTCACCAGCCTGTAACCGGCCCCCTGGTGTGTGGTCAGTTCATATGTGGCTACATACAAATCTAGTGGCCCCAAGCTCGATTCCCGGCTGGTACCTTTGGTATTTTTCCCTTTCAGGGGAATAGTCTCAATGGTCACCAGGATTTGGTAAATTAGGTTTAAGTTAGGTTAAGACTCACCTCGGATCTACAACATAATAATAACTATCATCACATCAACTCATTGCGGGTACGACGTGTAGACAACCTCAATAGATGTACGCCGGGTGTTCTCTGTGCTACCAGAGCGGCTAATAGTCTACACACATAACGACATAACTAGATAATACACCTTTCATGGTCAAAAATGCCATACGATTAAAAATACTAAACTGTAAAAAAGTAATTTTTTTGTGTGTTCTATCAAGTATTTCCCTATGCAACAGTGTTCTCCTTTGAGATGACGCTTCCGAGGTATTTGAAGTTGTAAACTGATTCTAGTCTGGTTCCCTCCAGAAAGATGTTTGTACTTATTCCTGTTCTGTTGACTGTAATTCCCTCTATCTTGCTTGGTTTTGTAATTGTTTGAACTTGTCGTTCCAAGCATTCAGTTTGTCCTGTACTTACACTTCAGTTTCTCGCCATATCCAAAACATCATCTGCAATTACCTCGTTGTCAGACTCACCGTCCGGTCCATTACTATGATGTTATAGGCGCGTCCTTGTTGTTTATCGTTACCATTAGCCGGCCTCGTGGTATAGTAGTTAGAGCTCTTGGCTGCTGACCTAGAGAACCAGGGTTCGATTCCCGGCTGGTACTGGGGGACTTTTCTCGCGAAAGGGGAATAATTTCGAAAGTCACCAAGGTTTTGTTATTTAGGCTTAAGTTAGGTTAATATTTTAATTGGATCCACAATCTCATAGTCACTATCATCATCTCATCTCATCGGGACATGGAAAGAGCCTCCACGGAAAGGATGTACGGTTAGTACATTCGGGCGTCTCCTGGGCAACAGTAAAGTAGTACTGGCTAATCTTTCCACAAAAGTGCTTATACGAATCCCAATGTTCATGACTTTTTTTATTTATTTGTGGTGTTTAGCATGCACTTTCTAAACAGACTGATTATGCATCAGCACACGACTTATTAGCTAATTTTAATCTAGAACAAACACAATTTCAAGCCCCCCGTCCGTTAATTTATCACTGTGAAAGGGGGGAAATCCTTATTTCACCAATTATAAATTTTTCAGCAATGCCGGGAATCGAATCTGGGACCCTTAGCTCAGTAGGGAGACACGCTACCGACTGAGTAATGGCCATGTGACAATGTTCGTTCCAACACTTGTGCTTTGTTCAAAGTTGTTCCAACACTTGTGCTCTGTTCAAAGTTGTTCAAACACCTCGTCATCTTTCTGACCACACTACACGGTATTACCATTGCCACAGCTGCTAGTGAAGTGTGTCGGACTCACCGAGGACGAGTCTGTCAGCTCGAGGTCAGGGGTTCGAGCTGGGGTGGGTCTCGAGCGTCTCGCCGAGCGACTTCTCCTGCCGCCCTCCGACCCGCGGTACGCCTCGTCCGGCCAGTCCGCGTCCATAGATACAGACTCGTCCGTGGGGTCGGACCGCATCCTGAAACAAGGGGAGCATGGTTTTACAACAGTCACTACCTTCAACTCCAAGGGAAGCATGGTTTTACAACACTCACTACTTTCAACTGCAAGGGGATCATGGTTTTACAACAGTCACTACTTTCAACTGCAAGGGGAGCATGGTTTTACAACAGTCCCTACTTTCAACTGCAACGGGAGCATGGTTTTACAACAGTCACTACCTTCAACTGCAAGGGGAGCATGGTTTTACAACAGTCACTACCTTCAACTGCAAGGGGATCATGGTTTTACAACAGTCCCTACCTTCAACTGCAAGGGGAGCATGGTTTTACAACAGTCACTACTTTCAACTGCAAGGGGAGCATGGTTTTACAACAGTCACTACTTTCAACTGCAAGGGAAGCATGGTTTTACAACAGTCACTACTTTCAACTGCAAGGAAAGCATGTTTTTACAACAATTTATTCCTGCAACTGCAAGGGAGAGTGTTTTTACAACAGTCCATACCTAGACTAAATAATTATTGACACCTGTTTGGACAATCAAATAACATCTGGTCAAATGTTTCGACAGCAGATAGTAATAATTGTGTCACAATTACAAATACATTATATATATATATATATATATTTAAGTTACAATGTACTTTGCAACACAAGCGCCAAGCAATTTCCGGTAGAGGTAAAACTACATGATTCCCCTTTCTTGTCTGTCCAGAGAAAGGTAACATTGGAGTGTTCCTACACTGTGTGAGTTGACCGATTCATATTTTGGGAGACAAAGAGCTTATCGTTATCAAGTATGGGTCTTTAGATATTGGGGTCCAGGGTTCGATTCTTGGCACGGCCGAAAATTTAGCACGGCAAGTATTTACTACCTGTGACGTCACAACAAGTCAAGATAGGATTTCCAGTGTTAACGTATTTATTTACTTTCTATTCGGCAAATTTTAAAGATCTAACATTTAAACAAGAACTGTAAACTATTAAATAATTCTAAAAAATAGTCTTAAATTCAATAAGTTGTCACAAAAATATTATTTTTATCTTGAAGTAATTTTTTGTGAACTAATTATTTTTTAATCGTCTACAGCTCAGGCTATTTGGTTTATTCACGAATTTGTCCGGTAGGAATCTTTTTTCCACGATGTAGAATAAAAAATTCCGGGGAAGTAGATCTCTATCTAGAAGGGAAACAAGGAAAAGGTAATTTTGAAATGCAAGACAATGCTGTCCAGGAGCAAATAGAGTGAATGTGTATGCTCGACAGCGGAATAGGGGAAGTGCTCTCTCAGCAGTAATGAACAATAGGCCTCGCAGAATGATCAACTCATTTTTTTCCATCTCTTCCTAATTCGTACATTGGCGTCTCAAGCCCCGACTACAAACTCCGTAAGGTCCGTAAGAAATCGACTCTACACTAACAAATTGCACTGCAGAGTCCATATCCTTAAGTATTTAGTCCTTATTACTCCGTAGAAGTTGAATCAACTTTAACTTTCTAAGGACTAGTCGATACGGACTGGTAAGGATTATCAATCACAGCAAAGTAAATACGTGCGCGCGCATCGAAATGAAACCACCAATGGCAGCGAGTTTTACAAACGGAGCTATTTCAGAAACATATTTCAAAAATATTTTTTTAAAAAAAGTGAAGCGTTACATCTCAGAAACAGTTTTCTGATAGATACCAAGTTCTCAGAAAGAGTGGCTTCATTTTAGTAGGTTAAACTTCCCAATAGTATGCTTTATAATCTCTGTCTCGCAGATTACGTCTACTTGCGCCTTGATCCAGCCAATTTTCTTTAGACGAATTTAATTGGACGTAGTCTCACACTTTCCCATTAGTTGGCACGGTCATGTGATAAAGGATATAAGCTGTGGAGACGCGATTTCCATTTATAAGGACTTGAGGACTATATGGATGTGGAGCTTACAGACTCTGTATAGCGGGCTTTAGTGTGATAGTGCGTAGAGTACTTGGAGTACGTCAAGTTAAGATGCAACCCGCTTCGCAAAATTGCTTCGAATTTATCATATAGTTAGCCCTGGGATACGTGATATTACGTGCACCATTGCTTTGTGAGGAGGTTAAGTTGGTAATATTTCATCTGCCTCCGGTAGATTACAGCCAATACAAGATTGATGACGTCATTTCCGCGGCATGAAATATCGCGAGGTCAACCTGCAAACCAGGCGAGTAATCGATTATTACAGACACGAGCGAGCCGCCATTTGGAATGTAATCATGCTAATTGATTGGTTGGTAGCACTGAGCACTCAGCGGACCGCGATGATTTATATTGGCAACACTGATTGAGGGCGTGCTGTCGCGAAACAAGACAAATTTTCCGTATTTCAGCTTTTTTTTTAATTACTATCTCGCGATCCCTTGGAGAAAGGAGGTTTAATGATTGAAAAAAATATAGAAATTGAGATTTTGATAAATGTCGACGTTTCATGGCCCCATGAGCCTGAAAAGGTGGTTTTCGCGATGCCATCTGTCTGTCCGTCTGTCTGTATCTAGGCCTAGAACCGAAACCACTTTACTAATCTGACTAAAGCGTGGTATCTGGAGGTTTTCGTAAGGTTCATCAGAGATTTTTTTTGAATTTGCTACCCAACCCTAAAATTAAGGGTAATTTATAAGAGGGCAGAATATGAAAATATCTATTTTCTTAAATCTACTCTAACAACTTTGATTAAAATTTGTATCTAGGCACTGTTTAACATTACACACAAAATGGCGGATATAATTTTTCCGGAAAAATGACTTAGGGGTACTTAACACCAGTGATCTCAATACTATACTGGATGGACATAAACACACCCCCTGCAACGGACCAAATCGTGACGCTAAAGTTTGTCGTCTGCTTGCTAGCGAGGGGACAGATTTAACGATTTCTTTCAATGATATTGTGTAAAAATGTGTGTTTGGCGAGTAAAAGTTTTTTAAATAGTTAAGTATTATGCCTCAATTGACTGAAGACACATTTATATTAAAGTATATACAATTCAGTTTTCAAGGTAATTTTGTACAAATAAGGATAACATCTTTAATATATTAAAATATGTAGCTAACACTCATGTAGTTTACATTATGCCAAGAATACAATATATTTAAAATTGGTTATTAGCTTTTATAATGGTTTCAGAAACAATATTATATTTAAAGTTCTATAGCTAAAATGAAAAAAGGTAGCTTCAAACTTAATTGCATTCGTTTGAATGACAAACTTAGTGTAGTAGTTTTACATTCAAATTATCATTTAGGTTATAGACTTATAGGCTTGTATGAAGCATTACTATATTACAGTATATTTAAAGTTGGTTCTTAGTTTGTATAGTCTATTGCTTTCAGAAGCTATATTATATTTAATGTTCGATAACTATAATTAAATAAGGTCGCTAAAACCTGATTACTTTTGCTCGAATGACAAACTTTGTGTTTTACGTTCAGACGATCATATTTTAGCTTAAAGGCTTGTAGGAAGTTTTACTATTCTAGCCTAAATCGGCTTGTTTAAAGAAAGAATCCATGAGGGTTGAACTGTGTTACGCTTTTCAAACTTTTTACTAACCCATTCATTTCATTTAAATAGTCATATCTCATATATTCATAAAAATTAGCAAACAGTGACAAAATGCCACATTGCCTTGTATGTTTGTAGGAGAAAAAGAGATACCCGAAAGTTTCCTTCTCTCTTACACAATAGTGTGCAGACGACAGCTCGAAAATGTTATCCATATATGTCCATCCATTTATATTATAGATCAATGCTTAACACAAACTGAAATCTCCAATGTTGATCATATATCCGCTACTCTTTGAGATACGAAATAACTTATCGTTGAAAAGTTATAGGACTTTTAAAAATAAAATAAACTTTTATTTGAAATACATTTTTATAAAACCAATAGTTTCCTAGCCATGAACAAATATATCTTCTAAATAAAGGTCTGAGAAATGGGAGTTGATTGTTATGATCTTTAGTGAACAGAGATGTTACTTTCCCCTCAGTGTGTTTCAGTAACAGTGTATATTATTTTGTTTCACTCCTAAAAGTTTTAAGTGAATATCTTCAATTTTAGATAAAGGCGCGTAAAAGTACGTGCGGTGTGTCGTACCATCTATTTACTTTGTTCTTGTTTGTGTCTAGTTTAGTTAAGTTCGTGTTAAGGCTGTAAAAGTTGGCAATAAGTGACAACAAGCGATGATCGAGTACGATTGTTCTATTTTCACCTCAGAAACTGAAAATAGATTTTTAACAGTGTCCTTTTTCAAATTAATCTGAACTAAGCTAGTTTACTTTATCGTATAAAGAAATTATTGTAATCGTGAACATTTTTCTTCTTCCAGATTATGATGTGTGGGTTATAGAATTCTATTCTGTCCCTGGAATTAGAGACAAAACTATTTGACAGATTCTGTTAAAACTTATTTTTAATACGTCACAACTAGGATTTTTAAATATTAAAAAAAATCCAATCCTTAAATTATCGGTAGCTTATTGACGACTGCTTTTTGAAAAGTTTATATTTTATGTGTATATCAATGTTGTTCAAATATTATGTCTGAAGAGTGTTTTCAAATGATTATCAAAATAATGTTTGTTTTTTCTGAGGAAAACCTACCAGGAGGTAAGTTTACTGATATGAGATTTTTGTAAATTGTGTCACAAACTAAAATTATATTCGGCTTGTGTAAAAAAACTGTTCCACCAACTAGAGTCCTACTATAGTTTCTCATGTGGTCTACTATATAATAATATATACTTTTTTGGGGTCAACGTTGATATAATTTTACTTAATTATTAATAGGCTAATGTTATTTTATTTGTTTTGATAGTATATATGTAACATTGTTATGTTACATTTACCCGCCTCAGCTATTTCCACCTGATCAATCTTACTACCCGCTCCAAGAAACTACGAAGAATAGCCACAAAACAATAGTAATCTTCACTATTGTAAATCCAGTCCTAATACAGTTCTTTAATTAATACGTCTCTTTCTGCCCTATACTCCTTCAACAACCACAATTCAATTTCAAATAATAATTCCATTCTGTTACTTACCACCTGGATCTGCTGTCCGAGACACGAAGATTGCACGCAAGTTAAATAAACGTCCTAATTCGGCGAGTGGGGCAAAGGTACCGAGAGTACCCGCAATTGATGCTTACATCTGACCGTCTAGTTGGATACTAGCGGGCGCAAATTCATGATAATAATTCTATCAAGACAAGATGACGTCACCTGACCTCGCCGGGGCTAACTACAGACCACTATACGTAGCAAGCCAATCGTCCGGGGAGGATTTGAAAATCAAGACACCAAATCCGTTGGACCGAGCGGTTCATCCAATCATAGACCTGCATGCTGAATTCCCAAGAGATGGCGAGACTTCCACCTGCCCAACAACGTCACCGGCCAACTGGAAGGTTACCACCCCCCCTTTTGGTGATACGCAACTAGCACGGTATATAACCTATGTCCATTATTGTGAAAGATTATTCGGAGTTCTGCATGTGACCCGTGTGGTCATTGTGCTGTACGAGTAAAAGTAAAGAAGAATTAGCAGTTAAATGTTCTTTAAATGTTCGGTTCGCTATATAATTATGTACGTGAAGAGTCCAGAGTCGACGGGATTGATTCAGTACGAGAATTAGTCCGTATTCACGTAATTAGATCTGATTGTGCGTTTAAACTGTTATGTTGACTGATGACCGGCACTGGTGGTCATACGGTCCGAAGTGCGACTACTGAAGGCAATGGATAGACTATATCTATATAGAAGTGCAACACTATACTGCGTCGTGAATAAGTAGACGTATAATGTCTCGTCTAACTGAACGCTTGTGCTCCATCTCTATCGCTGCCAACAACCAAAGCTCCTGTCGTCGTTCACGTGGATTTTCACCAGCATCGCGTGAAAATGTGGAATCATCTCTATCGAGGAGACATAGCAACAATTGACTCGGTAATGAGAACATTTCTTATGTTATTATATATTTTTGAAACTAAAATATTGGACGTGTCAACTAATGGAGTTGACGTTAATTATTGGACTATTTAAATATTATTGTTGAGAGACTTTACGTAATGAACTTTATACTGTGTAGAATCATATTATGTATTTACTTGGTTTCATGAATAGTCAAATTTACGTTTGCATATATCTTGTGAGAATAGCCTGAAATGCAGTTATCATTTATCATTGGTATTAATCCAGTTCTTATTGTTGTAACAAGAAAATTTTCCATAGTAAAACTTAGGTTTTCTTTTACTAAACCATTATTAATAAATAATAATAATGTTTAGGGTGTATTACCAAAGAATGTTTTCCTATAATCTATGTTCGCAAATACTTTCGCTGCTAGGATTGTCTAGGCCACAATGTTGATGTTGTTGAAAAAACTTGCTTATTAAATGACTATTTACTTTAAAATCTCTGCTTATTTCCTTATTTATTTATTTTATGTTTCACATATCTTATGCCCCTCTATACTCGTGATGTTGTTTACGGTGGCCTTAAACTACGAGGTAATAGAGAGGGCGTAACATATATCAAAAGTTAAAGATGTGAATCACTTGGATTGAGGTATGAATATATAAAAGTTGTTTTACCAACGTTTGTGACTGTCATACTGTTCTTCCTATCAGAATATTACTATAAGTACGATTGTATTGTAACATTTATTTTTAATATACTACATCTCAATTTGCATTAGTAGTGTTGTTGAAATTTTCCTGTAGCCCTTGTTGCGACTACTAATTACCGCCAGAGTAATTAGTGGACTGAGTTCTAGTTTTGGGCTACAAAAGAGTCAGATGACCCGCCCAAACAACAGGACAGGAGGGAAGGAAAAGGGTGAGTTTTGTCACGGTAAATGTTTTCTAAAAGGATTTGGAGATGATTACGTGCTAAATTACATATTATTTTGTTACGGCCTTTAGAAAAACCACAATTTCTAGGTCAGGAATGGTAAGATTTTTCCGACAAGTATGCCACTTAAGGACTAACTGAATTCTGAAATAGTCCAGTGTGCCACCTCCAATTTACGTTTTTTTAATGAGTATTTAAAAATCAAAAAACTTGTTGAATATTATGAAATGTAATTAATTACTTAAATAAAATTGTAAATATTTTAATGACTACATTAAAAAAAGTAAAAACATTGATAACAACACCTTCGGGGGGTGGGGGGGCGGAGTATAGCAAAAATAAGCCTATATAAATGTTAAAATTAAAAAATTACATAATATTTTCCATTTTGCTAGCCAAGATATTTTGTGTTCGGTTCACAACTTTGTGTTCAATAGCCCCCGAGATGCTTTCCAACAATGCATTGACGTCACAAAACTCATTGTGACACGTGAATGACAAGGCTATCGAAATATTGATTTCAAAAATTAGTACCACGTTTAAAAAATTATATCTAGTATTAATTTATTTCATTTTGGCGTGCCATAGATTAGCTATTTTTGGTCTAGGACCTAGGGCTAATCAAGGGTTATATTATATGAACGCAATCAGTTGTGGAACCTGTCTGTTCCTTGAGAATAATGTCACACCTTGTCAGTTGTGGAACCTGTCTGTTCCTTGAGAATAATGTCACATCTTGTCAGTTGTGGAACCTGTCTGTTCCTTGAGAATAATGTCACATCTTGTCAGTTATGGAACCTGTCTGTTCCTTGAGAATAATTTCACATCTTGTCAGTTGTGGAACCTGTCTGTTCCTTGAGAATAATGTCACATCTTATCAGTTGTGGAACCTGTCTGTTCCTTGAGAATAATGTCACATCTTGTCAGTTGTGGAACCTGTCTGTTCTTTGAGAATAATGTCATATCTTGTCAGTTGTGGAACCTGTCTGTTCCTAGAGAATAATGTCACAACTCGTCTGTCGATCAACCCCTATTATTCTATAAACCACGATCAGTTTAAGGGTGGGTTCCATCGGTTAATTAAGAGCAATTCTTGTGGTGACCTTGGCACTTCCCCTCATCCACCTCCCACCGTGACAAATAGACAGCCACTAGGTCTGCGACTTCATTAGGACGGCGTTTGACGGGCCTCTGCCGCTAATTAACGGGGCCAGGATCCACTTACTCCTTCCCCCTTACTTGCATGCAGGGGTTTCAACCCCTCAGGGACTGGGATCGACCCTGGTACTTCACGACTGACGGAATTACAGCCGCCAGGTTTCGACCCTGGTACCTCGTCATTGACAGTATTACAGCCGCCAGGTTTCGACCCTGGTACCTCATCACTGACAAGATTACAGCCGCCAGGTTTCGAACCTGGTACCTCGTCATTGACAGGATTAAAGCCGCCAGGTTTCGACCCTGGTACCTCAGGATTGACGGAACTATAGCCACCAGGTTTCGACCCTGGTACCTCGGGACTGACGGAATTACAACCGCCAGGTTTCGACCCTGGTACCTTGAGACTGACGGAATTATAACCACCAGGTTTCGACCCTGGTACCTCGTCACTGACAAGATTACAGCCTCCTGGTTTCGACCCTGGTACCTCGTCACTGACAAGATTACAGCCGCCAGGTATTGACAATTTCAGCTCAAGATTGTTCGGATTCAATGGCGGGCCCATTTACGTGGTTCTACGAGTGTCGTCAACACCCCTCCCTCCCTGGGTGCAGCGCACCCCTCTCGTTCCTTGGGTGCAACTACTCACCACCCCTAAGACTACATAATAGAAGCTCTAGACCAACTTCAGTGGTCGAATGGTCAAACATGTCACACTTACAATAAACTGGATTACTGATTACGGGAGTTTGGGGTTCGAATCCTAGTCGGGTGAAATTCCAACTGAGGGTGTATTTTACTTAATGGTTTTCCACTCCCCCCACTCAAATGCGGTTACACTTCCTCTAAATTTGACCTTCCTAATATTTAATACACTATCGAAAAATGTGTATAAGCCAAACGAGTAGCAAGAAGCGGTGATAAAAAAATTAAATGGGATGGCAAAGCTTTTCTTGCTTATTTATCTAAATTTACTTAGCTCGTAAGATATTTGAATCGAAGTAATATACATTCTTATAGAATTATAACCCACCTCGGTGGCGTAGTTAGCTAACGCGCTAGTTTCGTGTTGATCTAGACTGCCAAGGATGGGTAGATTGAGGATCGAATCTCGGTCGGGTGAACTGGGGGTAATTTTTCTTAAATGGTTTTCCACCCTCCCTCAACGCAAATGCGGGTTCACTTTCTCAATAGTCAACCTTCCCAATTCCTAACCCATTAGTGTATTTAGTACTTAAGCATATAACCCGAACGGGTAGTAAGACGCGGTGCTAAGTATTATTATTATTATAATGGGGAAAAAAAATACATTTCACCAGAGAACATACATGAAATAATAAACACTTTTACAAAAACATGTAATTTGTTTTGTGCCTTTTCAACTCCCCATTTCCTAAAGCTTTGTTTAAAAATATATATTTGCCAATAACTTTGAAAATATTGATTTTATAAAATATTATTTCAAATAAAAGTTTTATATAATGTTGAGTCCTACAACTTATCAATGATAAAGTTATTTCTTATCTCAAAGAATGGGCGGAGATATTGTGTTCTAGAGCGAGCACAATTCCGCCAAATAACGTGACGGTGGACATGTTAACAACAAGCTATATACGACCTCACTGATGGATTGTTATAAATAGCGCGACATGTATTACCGATACAATGTTTTAGGACCAGAATAGACAGGGAAATATTTCCCCTTCAGGTTCATCTGTTACGAGAAAGGTCGACTCACACATCCCAACGTCCCATCGCTGCGCGAGACAAGTAGCTCCGAGTAAACAATACTGAGAGACAAGGCTGTGTGATCTTTCATTTTCATCTTCAATGAAAGCGTACGATATCTACATCTGTGTGTGAGTAGCGTCCCCCATCCCCTCTCAAACTAAGCCCCCTCGCTCGCTTCACCAGATGATTACATGCTAGTCTATGAATAAAATGACGTCATACAATTTCTAGACCGAGGAAAGAGAAAAGCATTTTTCTTCTTTTCTTTATTTTTATTTTTTGTACAGTTTTTTTTCCCTTTCATTGAACACGAACAAATGTATCCTACTCAAAAAAATAATAGCAGATGAAAAAAATAAAATAAAAAAACTCAATTTTATGTTGAGATTCTCGCTCACTCCGGTAATTCCGTTTTATCTTTCGCCGTCGTCTTTAGCTGCGGCGGTTTGGATTAGGTTTGGATTTTCGAAAAAGTCTGGAGAAACCCATCCTCACAATTCCCGAAATACGAGGTTTAGATTTATCAGTTCTAGCCCCTCATCCCTCCAATGGTCGCCATATAACTTTGGTCTCCCTATAAGTCCTCTAACATTCACTATGCAGTTCCGGCCTCTCTATAACCCCCCTCCAATGGCCGCCATATAACCTTGGTCTCCCTATAAGTCCTCTAACATTCATCATGCAGTTTCGGCCTCTCTATAAGCCCCCTCCAATGGCCGCCATATAACCTTGGTCTCCCTATAAGTCCTCTAACATTCACCATGCAGTTCCGGCCTCTCTATAAACCCCCTCCAATGGCCGCCATATAACCTTGGTCTCCCTATAAGACCTCTAACATTCACCATGCAGTTCCGGCCTCTCTATAAACCCCCCTCCAATGGTCGCCATATAACTTTGGTCTCCCTATAAGACCTCTTATATTCACCATGCAGTTTCGGCCTCTCTATAAACCCCTCTCCAATAGCCACCATGCCGTCTTGGTCTCCCTATAACCATTTCAACTTGTAAATTGCGAAGTCGCAACAAGTAAGCGATGTTTTTGCAAAGCGTGAGAAGGGGACGGTGGTGGGTGGAGGGGGAGTAAGAAACTGACGTGGGGGCAAATTGAAGTAATTGTCTTGCTGTCTTGACAACATCCAATCAATAACAAGAAGTGAGGGGTGGGGGGGAAGGGTTTCGGTCCGCAAACTTGTCCGCCCGCCATAGATGAGAGCGGAGCGAGATATCTCGTATCTTTAGTTCGCGGGAGCCGCTGCAGATGTATCTGTTGTGAGAAGAACAAGGTCGTTAGGACAGGAGGTCAAGCCACGCGGGGCACTTTTATAGTTTCGATTGTAATGACGTAATATTGATTTATGTGCACCGCGTCTTACTATCCGTTCGGACCTTCCCGCATTTAACTATTATTAATTGATTTCGGAATGAAGAAGTGATAATTTGAGTCAATATACCAGCACTCTGTGCGGGTGCCGCCAAGTTAAAATGAGATGTCGTATGACGAGATTATAAACAAAGGATTACTGTATTCACTTCCCGAATCAAGACCAATGCAGATATTAGTAATTGTTTATGTCACCGTTATTATTTTTAGTTTCTGAGGCCAGTTCGTGCAATGTTTGGTGTCAGTGGCTAAAAGCTAAAAATTATTGTTGCTGTAAAAGGATGATCGATTCTTTAGGCTCGATTGATTGATTTTTAGATTCATTCAAAAAACCTTGATCTGATTCACGAATCGATTATTTCTTTAACGATTTCAAAAAGATCAAATCGAAAAACCAAAAGGAGACTAAACATTAATACAGAAAAAAATCGTTTTAATCTTAGGAATTGGTAGGGGGGTTTTGTAAAGGGGCAAGAGGGGCATCTAGAAACCTTTTGAAACCAATGTTGGGAATTCTGGGCCACAAATTAGTTTATCATTATATAATATATCATTTATATTATAATTACCCACTACGTGTACTAAAGATTGTTGTATAGTGTAATAACAATAATTTAATGTAGGATTAATTTACAATGTTAACATTCTTAATAAGCTAGTAATAAAATAACAAATTGACTGTCAACAATTGATTCAATTAAACATAATATGAAAATATACACATATTTTATGCGCAAAATCTTTGTTTTTTTTGTTGATATGTGCCCATTTATTTGAAATAAAGTCAAAGCAGTTTTTTGACTCGATCTTCCCAAGATCGATTCATACGTTGAATCGGTTTTTTTATCTTGATCTATATCGTTCCAAAGAGTAAATTAAAAATCTATGAACAAAGCCTCCTTAACGTGAACCACTTAGTGATATTTTTGATAGTGTAAGGGAGAGGGTGGGGAGGGAGGCTCGTAACATAAACCGTTCCTTGTACACCCCCCCATTGATTATGATACATCACAGTCAATTATTCCAGCATCAAACTTGAGGTAACAGTTTACAAGTGACCCAGTTCACCCTTTAAAACTCTCCACCAGCCTCCAACGTTTAAAAAAAGACTCAAGACGAGATATTGCCTACCTCTGTTGCTCCCGGGCGCTGTTTCGCAATCCATCAGCGAGGATTCAATTACAGTCCAAAGCTTTCTTATTTATATTAGCTCCTGTAGTACGGTGCTGCCATCTTTTACACGCGGAAATTATATTCCCTCTGTGGGTCGATTATAATAATTGTTTCTTAGAAATCCAAATTGTATCTAGTTTTAAGATGGTGACTGGAGTGTTTTCTGGGGAGAGTAATATTTCCAAAACTGTCGGTAGGGTTCTAAAATATCAAATTCTTTATCCGGAGTTATAGTGCTAAAATGTGTCGATGGTTTATGATCGTGTCGGCCTCCAATATGTCAACAACAACAAACATGGTGTATATAAATGGAAGGGGGATATTTTCCATCGCATGGCTGGGAACTAATTCCAATATGACATAACTTCCGATTGAGGTCAAATGGGGCGACAGGTGTCGTGAGATTTATGACCTGTTTTATGGCGGTTTTTATAAGCGTGAAATACGGCCTTTTTGGTCCAGGCTCGAGACTTGGTCGGGTCACTTGTGAGCTACAGATCTACGGTATCTCGTCTGTTTAGTAACTTACCTCTTAGTAGTCTAGTAACTCTACAAAACATTCACAGTTTACTCGAGATATTTGCACTGAAATTACAAAGTGTTATTGTTGATTTTCTCTATGATCATTTGTCTCTTTTTCTGCTATAAGTTGCTAACACCATATACCTGACTCAGGTCTCTAATAGACGCTAACGACTTGGTAATTATGACTAGAAAACTCTACATGCCTGATTCAGGTCTCTAATAGACATTAACTACTTGGTATTTTTGACTAACAGTGCATACCTGACTCAGATCTCTAATAGAAGTTAACTACTTGGTAGATCGGATTAACTCTATATACCTTATTCAGGTCTCTAATAGACGTTAACTACTTGGTAATTATGACTAACAAACACTACATACCTGATTCAGGTCTCTAATAGAAGTCAACTTACTTGCTAGTTCTTACCTAGGTTTGTATTAATTTTTATAATCTACAATAAATTACCAAAACTGTGAAGCAAATCAATTCACTAGCGTTAAGAACACACTTCACTAAACAATGCAATCTCGCTGTCATGAGATTATTTAAGCCTCGTTCATAGATTAGATAAAACTGTACCATCTTCTTTAAAAATAAACATTTCAAATATTCGACGTAGAGAGAAAGTATTGAGTTACTAAAAAAAATATCTTTAGAATTTAACAAAAATTTACTTTTTATGTGGCCCGGTTTCAGGTTTTTTTAGATGTCGTATTATTGTTTGTATGACTATGTATGTATGCATGAATATGTAATGTAGCTATGTAAATAATTGTATGACTATATATGTATGAATAAGTAATGTAGGTATGTATATAATTGTATGACTATGTATATTATATATTATTATATAAATCATACAGTCATACATAATATATATGACTATGTAATATATGTATGTATGTACGTACGTATGTATGTATGTATGTATGTATGTATGTATTATGTATGTATGTATTATGTATGTATGTATGTGTGTGTATGTATGTATGTATATGTGTGTGTATGTATGTATGTACGTACGTATGTGTGTGTATGTATGTATGTGTATGTGTGTGTATGTATGTATGTGTATATGTATGTATGTGTATGTATGTATGTATGTATGTATGTATGTATGTATGTGTGTGTATGTATGTGTGTGTATGTATGTATGTGTGTATGTACGTATGTGTGTGTATGTATGTATGTATGTATGTATGTATGTGTGTGTATGTATGTATGTATGTATGTATGTATGTATGTATGTATGTGTGTATGTATGTATGTATGTATGTATGTATGTATGTATGTATGTATGTATGTATGTATGTATTTATGTATGTATGTATTTATGTATATATGTATGTATGTACGTATGTGTGTGCGTGTGTATATACGTGTGCGTTAGTATGTGTGTATATGTGTGTATGTGTGTGTGTATCCACAATGAATCAAACTATTCGTAAAGTGTTTTAACATTCATAGATGAGTGTCCTAGAAAGCTGCCATATTGATATGAACGAACACACACACAGCAGGTGTGAGAAAGTCTGTGCAGTGTTTACGTGTGTGACCTTGAAACGTTGTCGCACTTAAGAGCTTATCTTGGTTAACCCTCTTCTCTCTACTTGGTGACTATTGTGGGCCTATTGGTTGTAAAACCCGTGTTTGTTTTTATTGAATAGATTGTCACCGTTTAATTCATTTTATTACTTAATACACGCATCGGTGAACACGTGGACAATCAAAATGGTTTCACCCCTCTTTCACGTAAATGCGGGTACATTTCCTCGATAGATTAACCTTCCTCAACTTATCATTTTAAAAAGTTAGGTAGGTAGCCAGATGAAAAGTGAGGCGCATTTTAAAAAACATTTAATATAAATATATTCTAACTTTAGTAGGTAGTTTTATATTATTGAATTTTTTACTAAAAAGGAAAAAGCAGGAATATTCCAGAGGTGATAAATCTAACGGAAATACTCATTACTTACTGACAGATTTAATTAAATTAGTATCATAAAAATAATATTACTAATATTTTTTTTTAATTTGGCTCTGCTATCCAAACACACGCCACACACTAAGTCAACCTATTTAAAACTAAGGACATAATTACTCTATAAACACACACTATAACAAATAAAGAAAAAAATATTTTATTTTGAAATGATCACATTTAATTGTGATGTAGTTTAAATAACAACTGGGGGGGGGGAATCCAATCCCCAAACACTCTTTTACATAAACATTCTGCACGCTGCGTTTTAATTGAAAGCTGTTTTTTAATCTTCAAACATATACCAGCGAGGTAATGTAGTTAAAGCTCCCCCGCTGCAAACAATCAAACAAGAAGGTTTATCCGCGCTTGCGTCAGGAAAAAACAAAACATTGTATGGTTTTTTTGTATGTGCGCTGCTCGGCGTCCATTTCCGGTGCCGACTGTCACTTGTCTGCCCCAAGTCGACTGCAGCGACGTGAACTGTGTGCGGGACATTACCGACTTAGTGGCACAAACAATTCAATCTTACTTAGGAGTCGACACCCCGCAAACAGTCCCAGGACCTATTTGGGCGTTAAGGGGGGGGTTTAGCATATTACACGGTGACACAGTCCCAGTAAATATCGAGGCATTAAGGGGGGGTTTAGCATCTCACACGGTGACACAGTCCCAGTAAATATCGAGGCGTTAAGGAGGGGTTTAATATCTCGCTCGGTGACACAGTCCCAGAACATACCGGGACTTTAAGGGGTCTACCGAGGGGTATTAAGGTGCAGTGATAAATAATTTAATTAATTAATAATTAAGATTTAAGTTTCCAAACTATTTAAGTAAATAATTATCGAATGTTTGGATGAAAGTAAGTTCCTTAAGATTGAATTATATTATATTTATATATAATATGTTAACGGTAATGTGTGTAAACCAGGCATTCTATAAAAATTCCTAGGCTTTTTATATAATTCATAAGTGGTTTTAGCAAAATATTAAATAAATTAGTTTTGATGTTGTATTTCTTACTTTTCGTAGGAAATGTATAGAATAACCAGTCATTATATATTACCGAGAATAGCTCACCTAACCTAACCTAACCTAACCTAACCTAACCTAACCTTACCTTACCTAACTACCCTATTCTAAAATAACCTAACCTGACAAACTTAAATCCTAGGAATTAGGTGAACCTGCAAGAAAACGGCGCAAGACTGGACCTGGAGAACTGGATAAAAGAATTTATAACATATTCCGGGACTTCAAAAAGACAAAGCACTTTAAATAAGTATGGAATACAACATCAAAACTCGTTTATTTAATACTTTGTCAAAACCACTCTGGCATTATATAGAAAGCCTAGGCATTTTATAGAACGAATTAAATAACCAAAGCTATTAATTATGCTTTTAGTGAGGATTACTCCATCTAAATATCATATTCTGAAAATTGAAAAATCACACCTGGACACGGGAATCGAACCCGGGACCTTTGATTTAGTACGCCAATGATCTAACCACTGATCTATCCAGGTGTCATTTTTCAAATTTCAGAATATGATATCTAGATGGAGTAATCCTCAACTGTACAAATGGCAGCAATATGCCAACTACCGAGTCGCAGATGGCTGCGTTATCTGATAGCTCGTGATATTAATATAATCACATACTTGTAGACGACGATTTCCGCTAAGTCCATCATAGGCTCTACCTTAAAATATGAGTGAAGAATGACCCTGGGCACGGGACGAATCCTGGATAGCTCAGTAGTTAGAGCATTGACGTACTAAGCCAAAGGTCCCGGGTTCGATTCCCGTGTCCAGGTGTCAATTTTCAATTTTCAGAATTTTATAGAACGCCTGGTTTTCATACATTTCTGGTGACATATGTGTATATATATATATATATGTGTGTGTGTGTGTGTGTGTAGGCATATACATATATAAACTCCAAGGTGTGAGCCCTCAAGCGATCTGTACCAACCGAGCAGCCGCAGTAGCTCCTCACGAGGCTGAGTTTGACCTCGTTCTGGACCCGGAGGTTTCATTGTCCAGCCACACTCTCAAAGTGACACTTTCCGAGGGTTTACATAAACATCAGCAAAAAGGTAAACAAACCCTTGCTGTCCAGGTACGTAACTAAGATGTAACTCCACAGTCAATTACTGTGATATATATTTCAAAGTGTACACAGTAATTAACAAAAACACGTGTGACTAATAATGTTTAAAATACATTAATTAAGAATAGGACTCGATCACCGACCGAGAGATACAGTCTCAAGTTGAGACCAATGCTTGGTCAGATCCCAACTAACACATTTTACTTACACCAGTGTCAAGTATTCGAGGTCAGGAATCGAACACAAGATTTGTATGGAGCAAAAGAAAATAACGCTTTGGTTTGGTACTATCCGAGCCACAGTAGTTGAACCTACGGTCTGATTTTCATAGGAAATCCATGTTGCCACAGTGGCGTAAATTAAAATATTAAAATTGTATTTATATTCTTAGTTATTTTAATGAATAATATTAATACTAAAACAGTTATTAATAATGATGTATATTTTAAAATAAAACCATAAGTAACTAATAATGATATATATATATATATATATATATCAAAGTTTATGAAAACTAGGTGAGCAAGTATCTAAAGGAAAAAGAGGTAGGTTGAGTGTAGATGTTAAAACACATACATCATAGTTTTAGCATATTTACTAACAAGTTTTAAAATATTTACAGTTTCTTCAACAAAGATCTAACAAAAATATATTAGCTTGAACAAACCTAATAATTAGGTATATATATATATATATATATACCTAATAATTAGCTATATATATATATAAAATCATTTAGTTGGAAGTTTGCGCTAGCAAATAAAAAATAAAGCAAAAAATACATAGGCCTATATAAGTATTTCCATGGATGAAAAATCATGACAAAATAAAGTCTAGTCTTTGAGGAGTGGCATGTCAGTAGAATTATATTAAAAGGTGATCATTCCTCATGTCTAAATGATTACTTTTTAGTCGTTGTGAGCGGATTTGCAACGACTTTGATACCCAAACGGCACCGTGTTTTAATGATTAATGATCCATTTTTGGGTGTGTACGGGCCTAAATACTTTAGTTTGCGAAACGGTACATACAGTAGCTAGACCTTCTCTTATAATTTTATGTGGGATCTGTATGTTCAGTGACCATCGCCTTCAAGGACGTTAAAATTAACATCGTTCTGGTTGCCGTAGTTTATAGTGATCCCACGAACCTTGTACGGTACGTGTACTTTCTGAGACCCCCAGATACAAAGGCTCTAATGTAGCTTTCCGGTTCGTAATCTTGAAGCTTGTCGGTGAGGTCATCTAATGAGTCTCCGGTTGGTGGACTAACCTTCTGTGAATAGAACACTGTCGGTATCGTGATACAGAACGCGGTCCCCCAAAACCTCGAGGATGCTGTATAGGTGCAACCTAGCCATAGCAGTCATGTAGCATGCCACCACCACACTCCTGTAGGACGCATCGTATTGCGCCTATCCTTGTAATTGGGTGACATAACCTCGTCAATGACACTATCCACGGTGATATATGGGTCCATAAGGTACTTTTGGAGTCCCTGATTATCGTTGACAACGGCTACATGTGGTAAATCGGGTCTTTGCCCAAACTTTCCCCATAGGGAATACAAAAATATTTTAGTTAGTGTGTATGTGTGAAGATCATGGTTTATACACATAAAGCAGAAATACAGTTTAATGAAAGCTAATTTGAGAAGTGAACCATTGTATCCAACCACTGGTTTCTGGTTTAACCTTTAGAAAAGTATCAACTTAGCCGTGAAACAAGCTGCCAGAACGTGTCTGACAGCCGTATAGGATACATTGTACTCCCACACTTAATGCACTGCTTCAACGGTGTAGCCCTTCTCAACGTCTTTACGGATCTCATCAATCACCCAGATGCCTCTCAGCCAATGATCTTTCTCGTCGTCGTGCTGACAATCACCTTGAATTTCCTCTTCCCTGCAGTTCCAGCACAGAATACACATGATTTTGTCATGCAACCGTGTCGGCAATACGGGTATGAATAAATTTCGTGGAGGTGTCACTGTAACTTTAACTGTGCCTTCAACTTGATCTACGAACGGACAATTTGGTTCTAAATGAATAAATGGGTGGCCGATGGCGTATTTTTTGTACTTGCAAACGTATGGATACAACGAACACACGTCCAAGTACTGGAATGTCTCTCCGTGAAAACGGTCTGCTTCGTGGGAAAGCTTGATACAATCTGTGTGTCCACCAAAGACTGTATCCCGGGGACTTAGGGGATCCTTGTTGTAAACTTTGTGCTGGAGCATAAATGGCCTCAAATCCTTGTCCTGTGCGCTTCATCGCATTAAACATGCACTCACACATGTCTACGAGCGCGTAGAGCCGACATTTTCCCACACAATCCATGGTTGCTTCATAGCGCGTCCTCATTGTATCGTGACGGCTGTTTTTGATAGGGGTGGTCCTGTCAGGCTAACACATAGCACCCATGGTAATAACATCCCCAAAACTATAAGACGGTGGTGGCACCCCCAGCTCTAACAATGGCGTCTACGCGACGCTCCAGGACATAATACTCATGACCTTTGTCCGCATGAAAAATAGACATGGCACTGTTGGGCCTCCCAACAAAGCCATTGCACGACGACGTGCGATTGTTGGTAAGAACATCAATAGCCACCGTTAGGAACGATATCCACGGTGTATTCCTTAAGGTAACTCCGAAGATACATCAACATGGACACCCGGGTGATCGTACACGCCTTTCTGAAATGATCCACTCTAATTTTTCTATGGCTTGAGGCCGGCCTTCCGCAAGATCTCTTACACCTTTTACACGATACAATCCAACTCACTACCAAATTCAAAAACATATTTTTTGACTAGCCTATCAAACCACACCTCAAAATTCTCCGTCGCCTCGACTGACATTTCACCGATGCCGTAGTCCCCCTTTGTCGGCAAGGAACCCTTGCACCACACGTTTTCTTTCTTGTTGAATAAATGAGGGAAATATCCCTTGGCCAAGGACTCATCCAAGACTATTTTTCCCCCTTTTATTTTTTGGTTTCCTCTTTTAGGAAGTTGCGTTGTGCGTTTCACTCTCCTCCCTGATGAGTTCCGATAGAATGAAACCTAGGTTGGGGGATCGGGAGGTAGCGAGCGATTTACTTAAAGAAGAAACCATTTCCTCTTATGTGAAAGCACCTTACTGCCTCAGAGGTCTACTTCTATAACTGTGTCTCAACCCTTTGTCAGGAAGTTGTCTAGTCTCTAGGGAAAGTAAAACCATCAGTGCTGCTGTTGCTCAATGTGTAAGGAAAGGGGTTTTTATTTCCTTGTCTAAGATTCCAAGAAAGCCACATTATTTTAATATTTTTTTGTGGAAAACATAAAACTTGATTCACCTACCTAAACAACTTTGCGAACTTGACATCTGGTTCTTTCTAATTTATTTTTGCGGTCAGTTATACAACACCCACACGAGTGTGGCTTGGATAATAGGAGACTAAACCCTTTTTGGTGGCCGCATGGTATAAGGCGTCACTCTATCAGTAGACTAGACTGTCAATGACGGATAAATCAAGATTCGAATCCATATTTCAAAGCTCTCCAAGTGTTTATTTTCCATCTCCCTGAGAGTCCAAGTTTCTGCTCCATTCAGCTCCAAATGTAGCATTTTATCAGTTTCTTCCTCAGTTCCAAACTCAACTTGCTGGTCAGCAGTAACCTCTTCTTGTTGAAAGATTCCTTGACCTAATTTCCTTGGTTCAGTAGGCATTCTTTGTCAGCAGACTTCCCAGGTACTTTAACTGCTTTATGTTTTCCAACTCCTGGTATCCAATTTTGATTTTCAGAGTATATGGATTTTGAAAAATTAATAATCTGTTTTATGGATTTCCTATGAAAATCAGACCGTAGGTTCAACTACTGTGGCTCGGATAGTACCAAACCAAAGCGTTATTTTCTTTTGCTCCATACAAATCTTGTGTTCGATTCCTGACCTCGAATACTTGACACTGGTGTAAGTAAAATGTGTTAATTGGTATCTGACCAAGCATTGATCTCAACTTGAGACTGTATCTCTCGGTCGGTGATCGAGTCCTATTCTTAATTAATGTCTTTTAAACATTATTAGTCACACGTGCTTTGGTTAATTTGCTGTGTACACTTTGAAATATATATCAGAGTAATTGACTGTGTAGTTACATCTTAGTTACGTACTTGGACGGTAAGGGTTTGTTTACCTTTTTGCTGATGTTTATGTAAACCCCCGGAAAGTGTCACTTTGAGAGTGTGGCTGGATATTGAAACGCCCAGAAGACACCCGTGACTTACTTCCGGGGTGCTAAAAAAAGTTACGTAAATTAATAGCCTGAGGGGTAGGATAAACGTCATGTAGGCTACTCCCACGGCTTCACAGATAAGTTTTGGAAGCGCCGGGGATCGAATTCAGGACTTCTGGATCTGCAGCTGGCAGGAACGCTGACGATTAGACCATATATATATATATAAAGAGAGAGAGAGAAAGAGAGATAACCTTTTTTAAACTATAATAAAACGGCTGAACAGATTTCGAGAAACTAACACTCATTTTAAAGATTAGGGGTTCAGGATGTCGGCGAAAATAGTAGCTTTATACTAAAACCCTATTTCCTCAGTGAACTTTTTTCTTTTCTTCTGTGCACGCAGTGGCTCATCTACACAATCACTCTTTGTTTATGTCGTCATAGAAACCATTATTTGTGTATTATTGTGTATCAGTAAATAAAATATATATTTATCTAATTTTTATATCTTTGTATTTATCTAATTTGATCCTATAACACTTTTGAGTAGAAGAAGAGGGGTCATATTAAAGTTCTCATCGTGGTCTGTAGGTAAAAAATATATACGTTTTGATTAAAAGGAAAAACCGAAAACTTAAAATCTATGTAAAGTTGATAACCTTTGACTAAAATGTAAAGTAAGGTCTCATTCTATATAACTTTTCTCAGTAAAAAAAATTAGAATACACTTTAGCGCTGTAATGTGCAGCCCTCGCTGCAACGACATGATAGTATTAATATTTATCATTTAGCTAGTAAACCCACCCCAAACACTAAATGAACACTTTCTGACTTGCACTCCTGGTTTTATGACTGGTACATATCTTAGTAACGGGATTGAAACTTTCCTCGCTTCTGCTAATCAGGACTCAATTTATTAGCTTGTTTAAACGAAGGACTCACTTTGATTAAATTGCGCTTTAATTGACATTTAAATTCAATTTAAAAAGTACGTTTAGGAATAAAGTTTACGGAAAGGCTGTCTTCTCGAGCTGAACATATTTCTCGACCTCTCTCTCTCTATCTTTCTATCTTCCTGATAAAGTCGCCCTGGGGGGTGGGCGAGGGGAGGATGTTTATTTTAGAGGAGTTATTAAGAGGTATTTAACTGCTTCACTTGTCGAGGCTGTCAACTGCTCATCGGTCGCAACAGGTACAGTTTGAATCATAAACAGATGTTGCACATGTTCTAACTTCCTAGGGAAAGGATCTGTGTTCGGTTCCCGGTGATACCTGCAACAGAGTTTTCCCTTTGCTTGGAAAACATGCTGGTGTAGAAAACTCACATTTAGGCTTTGTGACAAGGGAAGCCATGTTGCATTGGTGGTTCTCACACTGGATAGGGCAGGGATAACTCTCACTGGATAGAGCAAGGATGGTTCTCACTTGATATAACAGGGATAACTCTCACTGGATAGAGCAGAAATGTTTCTCACTGGATATAGCAGGGATAGTTCTCATAACAGGAATAGTTCTCACTGGATATAAGAGGCATTACTTTCCCTGGATAGAGCCGAGATAGATCTCACTTGATATAGGAAGGATAGTTTTCACTGGATAGAGCATGTATAATTATTTCTCATTTGATATAGCAGGGATAGCTTTCACTGAATAGAGCAGGGATAGTTCCCATAGGATATATCATGAATAGTTTTCACTGGATAGAGCCGGTATAGCTATCACTGTATACAGGAGGGATTGTTTTCACTGGATATATCATGAATATGTCTCACTAGACAGAGCTGGATAAAGCAGGAATAGTTTTCACTGGATAGAGCCGGGCTAGCTCTCACTGGATAGAGCAGGGATAGATCTCACTGGATGTAGGAAGGATAGTTTTAACAGGTCATCAAAGCCAACGAGTTTTGTACTGAATTTTCAAACATAGTTCTTTTAATGGTGGTGAGCTTTGTAAAAACACGAATAATGTAATTTTAAAATGGTAAGAAACGTTTATCTTTTTTAAATGTAAACTTCGTTTACCCTGAAATGTAAAAGTATTACCTTGATGAATTACGCCATGGTCCTATCTTATAATAAGCCACACCATAGTATAATCAGTCAAGGAGTGACTGCTTCATTTAGGGTTAAATGAGTCTGCACAGTTTAAATATTTTGTTAATAAAAACAAATTAAGCGTCGAAATTAATGTAATTATATTTTGTAAAAGGAGCGCCCCCATAATTAAAATCACCCCAGGCTCCTTGAATGGTTTGTGTGTCCCTTGAGTGACGTCAGAACGAGTCTGTCTGTCCCTGGAGCAAGTGGTCTGGACAGGTCGCGTGACGTCACAGGCATGACGTCTGAGCGTCGCGTCGCTTACACTCGCAGGACGCGTCTCTACGACTGTCTGTATCTAGTCACGTCATAGCTTGCTGGGAATGAACCGTGGATCCTGAAAAACAGGAGGTGGAATGGTCTCTCAGCAGGAAGAATGGGGTTTGACATCCTGTCAGATGCATTACCCTGTCTCTATACTGTGGTTTCCTGGCCTCTTTCCAGGCGAATGTTGTTTCACTTTATAGCTAAATATTCTTCTATACGTGCTTGTCTAGATATGAGATTGAAAATCTATCGTCTTGGAAGGTTTTTTCCCCTTAAAAAATTCCAGTTATTTAAACGTTATGAATGCACTCGAGATATCTTAAGTTGAAGGGGATGCGATAAAAGGGCATTGTTTTTCACTTTTTATATTAAAACATTTTTGGTCGAAATAAATCATTTATTGCTTCAGTATAAACATAGTTTAATTTTCTTCACAGGGTGATATCAACAGCTGTTGATGAATGTCTGTCAAGTGTCTTGGAATTTCCTGACAACTTTTTATCTTCATTTTAAAAGTTTGTCATCTAATGTCGCTATGCTCATGACAGATAGTCAACAACTGTTGATATAACCGTGTGAAGAAAATTAAACTCTATGTTTCTACTGGATTAGTGTTTTATTTGTTTTGGTCAAAAAAAGTTTTGCTATAACATTTTCGAAAACACTCTCCTCAACTCGAGTCCTCTACGTCCCCAACTTAAAGTTCCCACTTCAGTTTAATTTCTCCCGAAGATGTTAACACCAGGAACATTAACAAATGAGTTCTCTTCTCACACTCACGTATCGACTGCAGCGCTTGGTGGTTGAATGTGTCACTAACGTCAGGTCTGCTGTAGCCCAGATATGTTAATACCACAATATGATAGTGCATTCACTTCTCCCAGATTTTAATCAAATGAAATATGTTCATCTCTAGTTGCTATTATTTGTTGGGAGTTTATGTTCAACATTTAATCAATAATATTGCAATAATTTTATGCTTGGCTTATATATTTGATAACAAACTATGTCGCGCACCCATCCAATAGCTCACTATTTGATGTAATAGTCTCTGGTTACCCTTGTCCCCAACTCACTATTAGATGTAATAGTCTCTAGTCCCTTAACTCACTATTAGAGGTAATAGTCTCTGGTTACCCTTGTCTCCAACTCACTATTAGATGTAATAGTCTCTAAGTATCCTCGTCACCCAACCCAGCCCTTTCACCTACTTAATAGGCCGCAAGCCACCACTGTGAAAAATGTCCCTATTATCTAGTTTCATCATGAGTTGTGTATATTAGCTTCAATTTCCTGGCGGAGAAAAAATATCTTAGGATTTAAGAACAATATTGGGAAAAATTAGTGTCATCGATTTCGTAATATTTTTTACCTAAGAAGAAAATTACAAAACTTGCTTCTACGGAGTTAGGTTAAAATAAAATTGAAATGTTTTTCAATTTAAATCTAATACGGGATGAAATTTACACAGGAGCTTGGGGGTAAAAATACTTAAGGACGGAACTTATGCCAAACGGGAGGGCAACGACACGCAGGGTAGGTGTGGTGAGGGAGTTGGATTAGAGGGGAACGGGGCAAAGTCCTCCGACATGAAATGCAAGGATTTTTTTTTTAAATAAACGGTAACTCCCTCTCAAAGCAAGTTTATCAGTCTAAGAAGCGACTAACTCAGGCCTCGAGGACTATCTTGCACATTTATAAGCCTGATTAAAAAAAATTGAGTTAAATAAATAAAAGAAGGCTAATAAATCATGACCTGCTTCAATGGCCACATGGTCTAAGGAAGGCCTTCTTAAACTGTGGATCGCGACACCACATGGGGTCGCGTTACTAAATGTGGGAGTCACGAAACATTTGGCAACTGTAAAAGGTTTCTGAACGCGAAATGACCAAAAATTAATTCAAAATCAAATGCGTAATTAATTCTAGGTATTTCTGACAGCGCTCGCCTGTGTTCCATCGCGTGACTTCACTACAGCCCCGTTTCTGAACACACAACAAATTGTGCCATATCTATGTTAAAAGATAAATTGAAAGTCTTACTACAAAAGTTAACATGGAATAATAGGGTGGAAAATTGTTCTTTAGAATTGTTTACAGCTACAGATGATTTTATAACTGAAAATAACCTTCCCAAAGATTTAATTGTAAGATTTATAATTGATCATATGAAGTATCTGGAGACACAGTTTCAGAAATACTTTCCTTCAAATTTTGATTCTAAGAAATTAAGTTGGGTTCATAAACCATACTCAATTGAAATCACAACCGTCAGTCATCTGCCATTAAAATTTCAAGAAGAATTTAACCAATTATCAAGCGACCCAGGTTTATAGCTTGAGTTTCTTAAAAAAAAATCGTTAAATGAATTTTGGCATGGGATTAGGACAGAATTTCCAACAATTTCTGAAATGGCCCTAAACATACTTCTGCCATTTTGTACTACGTATTTCTGCGAAGCGACGTTCTCAGCATTGACGATTATAAAATCAAAATATCGATCAACTATAAAAAACGTTGAAGATGCTCTACGTCCTTCAGTATCAACTATTCAGCCAAGATTTAATTCTATAAATAAAAATAAACAATTCTCATTGGTATGCAAATTTGCTTTCGTCTTTAATAAATGGTAAAATAATATGTATGCCAAAGAATTGTTTAAAAAAATTGTTAATGATTTATTATCAGTAAATATTGGTATATATACCTATTTTATAAACCTATATGCCCGGGGTCGCGTACAAATTTCTCGGGCGAAACGGGGTCACGAGTGAGAAAAGTTTAAGAAGGCCTGGTCTAAGGCGTCACTCTCGTGTTGGACTAGGTTCCCGATGACAGGGAGGTCAGGGTTTGAATTCCGGTTGGGTGTACTAAGGGTGGTGTTTCCGAAAAGGTTTTACATTCTTCCTCCACGTAAATGTTGGTGCAACACCTCTTAATTCAACCTTAATCATCCCTAGTTCGGTAGCGTATTTAGTACATTTGCGTATAGCCTGACGAGGTAGTTAGACGTGGTGCTGAAAAAAAATCTTGTTTCTCTAGTGAATATATTATAATATAAATATTACGAGAACCAAAGGTCGATAGGATTAAGAGTAGTAATGGGGCCATGTTAATTTCCTTAAAAAGTTCAATTACTCAAAAGTTTTACTTTTAGATACGAATTTATAATTAAATTCCAAATTTCGAACCCGATACGAATCTATCAAGTTAAAATTCGGAATCTCTAATCGAATATGAGTCAAATCAAGATTTATATTCGGATTCTAAATTTCACACAGGCTTACATGAATATATTATTTTTAATACTTCAACTGGTTCTAACCTGGTGCAATCTGAACGAAACTTTTTTTTTTAATTTATTAATTGTATTTATGGGAAGTTATTTTTCGTCTACTTTCTGAACCGACTGATTACAGACTAAATTAATTCTACAACAGACACAACACCCAGTCCCCCGGCCGTTAAGCCATCACTGATAAAGGTGGAAACCTACATATTCCCAATGATATATTTTTCGGCTATGGTGGGAATTGATCCCAGGACTTTTATTTAACTAGACGGATGCTTTACCAACTGAGCCAAGGTGTTGAATAATGTAAAATATTTCTTGCTATTTTCATATAAATTAAGCGCTTGCGTTTTTAAATTGTAAGAATAAGAAACTTCGAGTCCAAATCTTTGAATTTCACCAATATTGGTGTTCGATTCAAAATTTTAAATATTAATGAATACCAGACTCGGTTTCGTTGGAATGTAATTCAAAATTCAAATTTAGAAGTCAAACTTTTTCTATAATTTAACTTTGTATATAAATTTAAATCAACTCGTTAGCAAGATTTAACCATTAATTTAATTATAATATTTCAGATAAGTCATGTGATCATATTTAAATTTTGTTTCCACAAATTATCTGAAGTAAATGATTGTATAGTATCAATAATATCTCCATTGTTAAGCCACAGTTTTTGTTAATATAATTAAGTCTATTACTCAATTCGGATTAAATTCAAAACCTTTTCATTAAATATCTTTGATTTAATCCGAAAATTGAAAATCTTGAATTTGCACAGGTTTAAAAAGTTGCTATAAAAGTAACAATTTCTCATCACCATACATAACAATTTGGAGGTTGTTTTTGCCTATAAATATATTGGATGTTCATTTGAAAAAATGTCGCTAAAATATCCCGAAAACAGCGCATTTCATAAAAAAATTGTTTGAAACAAAAGTTATTTGGTTCTAAGGGGGAAGTAGGGTAGTAAGGCTGGTATGACCTTGGGTGGCGTTGCTAAGGTGACGTTAAGGTCACTCTGATTATTTTTTATTAACATGTTCTTGTAGATCATGTTGTGCCATTTTCAAAATGGTGATTTTAAGCTTTTTAAAATAAAAGCTATCATGATAAATAGGTCTTACAAGTTTATGAGTCGCCGGCACTTGGCGCGGCATTAGAATTTGACCCATTCAAACATAACTTGGGAAGCTACAAGTGTTTGTGTGCTGAGTGCTCACACAAGTGTGCTTTTTCACATTCATGTGTATTTTTAAAATAATTATTGAGAAAAACACTTTTTAATTTTAACTTCTAAGGAGGTTTCCGAAATGCTCTCTATTTTGAGCTAAACAATGATATAGTCTATTTTCGGATTCACTTCTGACGTTTCTTAGGGCCAGTTTCATAGTCAGATTTAGTACGCCTCAAGTGCGGCGCTATACTAAATACAAGACGTCATCTACCTGAAATTGAATGGAATGGGCCAGTTTCATATGCGAAACTGGCCCATTCCATTTTGGTCTAGGTAGGTGTCGTCCTGTATTTAGTATCGACTCGCACTTTAGGCGTACTAAATCTGACTATGAAACTGGCCCTTAGGGTTGCTTTTGTAATTTTTCTACATGCCATTGCTATTCTGTTTTTTAACTCTTCAATATTTGCTGGTTGTCTAATAAATAGTGGACTTTAAATGTCCCCATAAAAAATCTAAGGGCGTTAAATCACTGTACTCCCCTAACAAGATCATCTTCGCTTGGTTTTTGATGTGTACCTATATTTTTTTTACGGATGAAACTTACTTAATTATAAAATCTTATGAACCGAACCAATTGCTACACCAAAGTTTTAGACACTTCCCGCACTGAACTTTTAGGATTTGCCATATAAGTGCCCAATATTTCCACTTGAGTCCGTTTTTTGTTTGCGACAGATCCAGTTTCTTTAAATTTTGAAACAAGATCCAAAACATAACCATTGTTTCGATCCTGATTTCTTTGGTTGAATGTTGCCGCACTTCTTCGAACACATTGAGTCTCGGATACATACAGAAAAAAAAGTTCTCTCTTCCAGGCTGTAAACCATTTTCCAAGATAAGATATTAACAGTAGAAACAAACGAGACAACTGATGGATTTGTAACTGGCATTGTAAGTAAAAACAATGTTTTGTTTAGATCTTGCACACAAACACTTGTATCTTCCCGAGCTATGTTTGAATAGGAGAAATTCCAGAAACCTGTGAGGCTCATATCTCATGATAGCTTTTACTTTAAAAAAAAGTTTAAAACCACCATTTTGAAAATGGCACAACGTGATCTACAAGAATTTTTTATAAGAAATAGGGAGTCTCATTTTAAAAAAAAACTCAAAGAGACCTTAACGTCACCTTAGAAAGACCACCCAAGGTCATACCAGCCTTACCACCCTACTTCCCCCTCAGAACCACACAACTTTTGTTTTAAACCTTTTCTCTGCAATTCGCTGTTTTCGAGATATTTTGGTGGAAACTTTTCAAATTAACACCCGGTATATGTAACGCACGCAAGTTTCATGGAGTGACGACCCTTTGAGCTATCTCAGGACGAACCAACGACGTCTCGAAGGAGGAAGGGATCTATTTATTCCCTAGCCGACATTGACTCTGAAAGGAGAAGAAAAACCCAATTACTAGAAATAGCCGCGTCGCGTCGCTAAAATCGTATAAAACAGCGTCGGGCCCCGCTGGCATCGTGGCGCCCAGTGTCGGGTGTCTGCGTAGAGCGTCGCCATGGGGACGGTGAGTAAGAGACCATCGTTGAAGTATCACGGGTTCGAATCCCGCGCTGGGGAGCTATTCAAATTAAAGCACACATAAAATTTCTTTAAAAAAATGACTGAGAAGTCTCGTTTGATCCGGCCGACATTTTTTGTTCGGTCAGCAGAACAACTGCTCTTCTCACACAGTTAGATAAAAACAAATTTCTTTATAAACATGTAACTATTGTTATGTGGAGTAGTAAATATTTAACAGTTTGGAGAGTATTCAAACGATCGTATTAAAATATTTACACTTTCATCTATTGCAAACCCACTTCGATGGCTGAATGGTCTAAGGCGTCACTCTCGTAATAGACTGGACCACCGATTACTGGGAGAATGGGGTTATAATCCCGGTTTGGTGCACTGATGGTGGTTTTCCTTAAATTATTTTCCACTCTACCTTCCACGCAAATGCGGGTACACTTCCTATAACTATAATCTTTCTCATCCCTAACACATTAGTTTAATTAGTACTTATGCATGTAACCCGGATGTTTAATAAGACGTGGTTACAAAAAAAAATCCATAGCAAGATATTAAGTCAAATATAAAATACCAAACACTGTCGATAATTAGAGTTATTACCATGGAAGAGCAAATATTCAGCAGGGTAGTATTGATTTATTCAGTGCTGTTCGCGTCTTCCAGGCTATCTGCCACTTACAATAGTCTAAAGACACAGGACTAGGAGGGTGAGTTTTAAGGAAAACCCGCCCCTGGTCCACACTGACCTTCCAGATACAGGCGAACAAGTGTGAGTCTTAGTGGCCTTACACCCCACCCGGCTGCCGATGTAGGGTATTGGTTTCTTTCTTGTTTGTTAAGTGTGAAACTGACGGTATGGGTTGTGGCTGACGTGTTTTGTCCTTTAACGAAGCTTGTAGCCGGTCACGAACTATTCAACAGCTGGACCTGTGCAAAGCTCGAGGAGGGACAGAGCCGTCATCTTGCCGGGAAATATCCGTAACACATTCTAACGACGCCAGTCAAGAATAGACGTCGTTTAACTCTATAGGCGCTCCGCGTCACGACGCCTTTACAGGTCCCGGGGAAATAGCGTCCTTAAGACCAGGGATGTTTTTCCATGGAAAGGTTGGTAACCTCAATAGTGTGACAACGATACTAGATTGATGCTACCTTGGACTCGAACCTGAGTCTACTGTTTGGAATCCCTCTAATATCGAGTGTACATGGTCAATGTTTTCATACAGAATTCAGTATAAGTCAACAATCACCAACTATCATGATGACTATTGGCAAAACCATTAATTATCAAGGAAACTTGTACGTAGTTTGGTAGTAGCGGAGGTCCTAGTTCTCGGCGATGTTAGTACAGACGCATGCGCAGAAGAGACACAAGTTGTCTTTAATTATCAAACTGAACAACAATTTCATTATCTTTAAAACAAAAGTAAAATGAAGTATCTTTGTTCTGAAAATAGGTTTCAGGAAAGTGGATTTAATATAATATATCTTTTAGATGTACGATATAAGTAATTTTAGAAAATGTGCTAGATTGTTTCAAATTACAAATTCATTTTCTATTTTTACAAACACAAACCATTTCCTAAACGAAATTATATTTTGTTCTTAAAATAAACAAGTCTCAAAATGAGTATGAAAACAAAGATCGTGTCAATTTTTCTTAGTAGCTACTTGGTTGGTTATTTCGTAAAAATTATACTTATTATTTCATTACAAGTTTTTCTGATGGTTTTTATAAAATAAGTAGTAGAATATAATTGTAATGAATTTTATAGAATAAGTAGTATAATATAATTGTCGTGAATTTTATAGAATAAGTAATATAATCTAATTGTAAAGAATAATAAGATGAAATCGTATGTGCATCAAATATTGCCTTGGAGCTAGAATGATACATCGCAATGAACGTGGTAGACACAACTATATCGTGCCTGTCAGGAATCGAGCCATGACCTAGTTATTCACAAACCTTGGTGATTAAAACAATAGAATTAACAATATTAATGACAAAAGCTTTAGATTAAAAACTGGTGTGTCTAAAAGTTTTCTAAAGCAGTTGCGGGGGAACTTTTTTTTTTTTTGTGCGTTGTAAGGAAGGGGAAGAGTAACCATAAAGGGGAGTTTGTCCCCCCAAGCCAAAGGGGTGTCCCTACTTCAGCAAATCTTTGTAAATTAGATGCCCCTAGAATCTATTCATATCTTTGTCTAACCACGGAACAATGTTTGAATGTTTGTTTTTATTTACATAACTCAAGTGAACGCACGCGCTAAAATCGCTGGCCTATCATCTATGAAGTAACGGACTAGAAAGGTTCCAGGGGAATGCTGACAATTCATAACAATAATTGAACTAGTTGGCCAGGAAAGGGGCCGTTGTGGGGTATAAAAGACTATTATTTTTTGGCATCGGAGCTGTCACAATTCCATCGATATCGCAGGTAGTCACGCTGCCCGATGCCGTACCATAACAGACTACAGCTTAGGGACATCAGTAGCACTTGTACTTAGAGGGCATCTATCGAACCCAGAGTCCCGCCCAGTGTCAGTCAATTCCATCGGTCTAAGTATTTACAAGTAAAGCCAGTTCTTCCACAAGCGCGGGCGTCCAGTCTCTTTGTTTCTTTATCTTTCATCGAACATCGCATTTTGTATTATCTTTTAGTAATTAATATTAAACCAAAATTCGTAAACCTACATATTATTTAGAACCCACACAACTACCTTGCCTGCAACCTTACCCCTATCCTGACAAATCGAGCCCACGGGGGTTAGGTCACGGCACTTTGATACAACGCTATCTTTCAAGAATGAAATGAATCCACAGGGGGGAGTGGGGAGGATTGTCAAATCTATTCCAAGGGGGGTAAAAATCACCCTTCCCCCCAGGTTCTACCGCCATTGTTCTAAAGTATATGTTTAATTCCTAAACAATTCGCGCAAATAGAAACCAGAATTAACTATTTCATTGATGAGCTTTTATTTCCCTTGGCCCAGAACAAATATAATTTAGAAACAGAGCTGTGGAGTTGAGGTCGTCTCAGTCTTCGTGTTCTGCTAGCAATAACCACCTCAAAACACAGATTCTATTTAACGAGAAAAAACTAAAGTGGAAAAAAAGTTGAAAGTAGTAAATGTATCGGTTGATAGCGTAATTTAAATTAAAGCTCGGTTTTGGTGTCGTTTGGTTGGTCCATTTCAACCCGTTCCGTCAATTTGTTTTTTATTTATCTTTAGATATAGATTAAATAGAAGGGCTATTAAAAGCGTAATCTAAGTGGTGAGGAGGAGGGATGTATGGAGGAAGTGCACACTCATTAGCGTGGAAAGATGTATGTAAAAATCACACCTATTCACTCCACCGAAATTTGAAATTGGACCTCCCCGTTCAACAAGTGACCCTACATCACGACACGTCACACTACACCACAACACGCCACACTACACCACAACACGCCACACTACACCATGACACGTCACACCACACCACAACATGTCACACTACAACCCGACACATCACACTACACCATGACACGTCACACCACAACACGCCACACCACACCACAACACGTCAAACTACACTATGACACGTTACACCACACCACAACATGCCACACCACACCATAACACGTCAAACTACACCATGACACGTCACACCACACCACAACACGTCACACAACAACCCGACACGTCACACCACACCACAACACGTCACACTACACCACAACACGTCACACCACACCACAACACGTCACACCACACCACAACACGTCACACTACATCACGACACGTCACAATCTAACATGTTTGACCGTGGTTGAGAGCGCTGAGGCGTTATGCACATCTCCCTCCAGAGACTCTGGTTCGAGTCTACATGAGGTCACGTGGGAAGGTTTCAGGTGCTGATGACCCTCAGCTCGTGAGCTCATGTCAAGATCTTGTAGCACTAGGAGAAGATCAGTCTGGTAGATGTGTCCCTTACTTAGGGGGAGGATTACAAACCCCCGGATCAACCAACACAACCCACATCTGCTACTTTCGAAACCAAGTCTCGATTGAAGCATCTCGAAAGTGGAAATATGTAGGATTAGGAGACACTTCTCTTCAATAATTAAAATTGTCAAATCCCTCTCCGTGGATCTGTTGTGATCCTCGTGAGAAGCCAGCAAGACGGGATCCAGGAGGAGACTACGGCGCATGCGCTCTAGCCCCTTCACAATATATACAGAGTGGCGCAGTCACCGCGTCTTACTACCCGTCCCGGTTATATACAAGCATGAATGTCGTTATTGAAACAGGAATAAGGATGATAGGATTTTAGAATAAGTGTACCAGCATTTGCTTGTAGGGAGAGTGTGAAACCTTTCAGGTAAAACACTCTTAATACTATTCTAATGTACTTGTGTTGCTAATATTGAGTGAAAGAGTGAGTGGATAAGTGTATGATTGAGTGGACAAGGGAGTAATAAGTGAGTGATTTGGTGAATGAGTAAAATTAAATGTGTAAATCAGGTATTGAGTTGATAAGTGAGTTATTGAGGCAAGTGAGAGATTGAAGGGGTAAGCGATTGAGTGGGTAAGTGAGTGAGTGGGTGGTTGAGTGAGTGAGTGAGTGAGTGAGTGATGACCACTCAAATTTGAGAGCCAGCTAATCATTATTATATTTAAAATCAATGAGTCTGATGACTAAATCTAAGAGTTAAGGCCGAGTTGTGGCACATCAACGGAAATGTTCCTGTATTAGCTTAGAGAGAGGATGAGAAAACAACAGCAATAAATCACATTCGGAGAGCAAAACGCAATGCACCTGGTCAAGTTTTGAATCTGGACCTCGTCTTGACGTGGTGAGCCTGACGCCTTAGACCGCGTGATCGGTAGTGCGGATGTCGACTAATTAACTCCCGCTGGCCCAGGAGAATACTCTCCCTCAAGTTCCTGTCGGTTGTTCCACGCAAGGAGTGGCTTTGTCTCCACCCCCTCCCCACTACCCAATCTCTCTTTCTCTACAAATATCTGTGCGCCCTCCCCTCTACACCCCCATCCTGGATCTCTTCCCACCCTCGCTACAAATCCTAACCTTTGACCTTTCCGACCTCTTCAGTGCACAGGAGCGGGGGAATGCTATGAACCTGCCCTCCGGGACCTAGGGGTGGTTTTAGGCAAGCTGGGGAGCTGGAAATAAGGGAGGAATGCAGAAACTTGAGGGGTTGGAGACGAGCATCTTACTACCCATTCGTGATATCCACATACACTGATGAGGTAAACATGATTTTAGAGGAAATGTACCCTTCATTTGCGTGGAAGGAGAATGGGAGACCTTTCAGGTAAAACACTCTTAATACACCTGGCTGGGATTAGAACCCGGACCTACCTGTCACCGGCATACCAGAATAAATGAACCTGGCATTTATACTGCATGCCCATCGATACGGGTCAATGTAAGCTACCTGTGGTGAAGGAACAAGAGGAGAAGGATCAAGTTTGATCTAAATAACTCCATCATTCTACAGAGGAGAGGGGGAGGTGATAATAAAATCACCTTCGGTCTACTGAACTGAGAATTGAACTAGATGCTCCTGGGTCGGAGTCAAGAAAGTTAGCGCACACCTAACTTAATCAGTAAGTGGAGACATTAAGTTTATACAGGGAAGTATATTAAATAAATGAAACAAAAAATATTGGAGTTATTTATACAAAACCAATCAAAAATATAATATGTCGCTGTCCGTCCGCTCTACTCATTATCTATATGTCAATCTGTCAGGATAGCCTATCAAATGGCGAGGGTTTAAAATAGTCACACTCGATGGATTTATTGAATACTAAAGTACATAATGTGATGTAGATAGTTAATTGGTAAAATACCAGGAAATGTATAACCCAAGTCAGCCAGTCTAGCAAACAGTCCATGAATACGTCTATATCGGTGGACTACTCCACCTTGTCCTGGACAAGAACTATACAAGTCCTTCTCGATGTTGATTTTTTTCTAAATGTAATTTACTGGTATGTAACTGAACACAAGCAAAGCTGACTTTAAAACATATGTGTAAACTTATTGTGGATTGTTCTGAATACCTTGGCTGACTTAGGCTTTCTTTATTACAAGGTCACTGTGTCTCTCATATAAATTACATATGTCCTAATGTTACTAGACAATGACATTGACATATATTTATTTATTATGAATTATTTTAATAAATAACAGAATAGAGTTAAAGTGATTAACTGTAAGGAAGCTCCTTAAGAACTATCTCAATTAGGCAAGGCTGTAGCCAGCCAATATTTTCAGGGGGGGTTTGGTGGGCACATCCCCCAATTGCCGGAGGCTAAAAAAATTCTAAATGATAAGCAGTTCTAGAAGCTCTCTGAAGTGCTTTTTATAGTAGCGTAGCCCCCTAAATTCTAAAGGCTAGGAAAATTTATAAATATTAAACACCTCTAGAAGCTATTTAAAGTGCTTTTTATGGTAATACAGCCCCCTAATTTGTACTTGTGCCTTAATTTTGATATTGTTTGAAACATAAATAAAGCCATATATATTTTGTTCATAAAATTTCGGGGGGTTGGAGAGGGTTTGAATCCCCCCCGGCTACGGCCTTGCAATTAGGCTCTTAATTTATGAAGGTCAAATTCAGCAAATCTATAGTTTGCGCTATTATTGCAACGGGTAAAAGGGGTTGAGCTGGTAAGATACTGAGAAAAAAATAATTTTGGATTTTGAGAGGCCCGAGAAGGGACATGAATGCCTGCCTGTTCAAGGGCAAATTTACAAGAAATGTTGCTAATAAAAATATTACAAACCAAAAGGGCAACACAATAAAGTCTGCGTGAACATCATAATAATAATAATAATAATAATAATAATAATAATAATAATAACAACAACAACAAAGGGTTCCCAGAGAATGGCTTGTTGGAAAGTTTGGCGGGTTGTCTAATCGTTAGCAGGAGCGGGGAAGGTTAAAGACGATTCAAAGTTCTACTTTCAAGTTAACTTAAACAAAAGATGTTTTCGTCATATTTTTTTGTGCCACACACGAAAAAATAAATAGTACCTTTTGGTTTTATTTTATTTTTTGAGATTTAAATAGTTTTTTATTTTTCCGAAAGTGCAACAACAAGTCAACAAGCGACCCTTGTGTATGTTCAACAAGCTGTTTCATACTAGAAGACGTTGATCAAATGTGCTTTCCTGCATCGATGAGCACGCGGACTAAATGTCAGGCTCGTCTAGCCTGTTTTCCCTGTGACAAAGTTCGAATCACGGTCGGGAATACTGAGGGTGTTTTTTAAAAATTATTATTCCCCTCTCCCTTGATTCATGTTCTCTCAATTCTACCTTCCGCATTTCCAACTCATTAAAATACGTAAAGCCCGGACTGGTGGAATAATGTTATATAATTATATAGGGATATGGTGTTGAAAGAAAAGTATCGATAACAGTAGTTATCTGTATCAAAATAATAATCAAGGAACAATATCTGAATATCATGGAGTTTTTTAGTGTGTTTTTTTTATAAAAGTTATGTGTTTTCTCTCTACCTATTTAGAATTTGTTGTACTCGTGTAGAAGCAATGAACACAATTTTAGAACTATCAGAGAATTTTCACCATACCTCATTTTACTAAGCAACCAAAAATAATAATCAATGATCATAATAATATGGCGAATGGTAGAGGAATAACTTTTAATCAGCCCATCAGAGTGTGGGGTAAATAAGACTGCTTTCAATACAAATGGAGCAATTATTATTATTATATACAAATGATAACACCAACCCAACACCTGGGTGCAGTATTACTAGTATAAATAAAAATATCAGTATAAATGTATTCAGTAAAAAATAGTATGGATACGAAAATGAAATATCGATATTAATAAATTATCAATAATTTTTCTACACCTCTCTCTATATATACAGGTTGTTTCTAAATTATCTGCCCAAAGTTTAACTCCAGCCTATGTGGGCATAAAGAAACAGAAGATCCTAGTATATAAATGTCCAAAATGTTATCTTGCGCTACTAAATGAAAGTTGAAGTTAGCTGCAGCAACGCTGGAAGTACGGACGGGTACAACAAGTTGCGGATCATTAGGCGGACAGAAGTGCCGGTCGTGAGCAACGTTGCCGAGAGGTGAGTTAGTCCGCGCTAAATGCAACCGACGGATACTGTTGTGACCAAGTCGGGGAGGGAGTTTTAAACACCTGCTGTGATGTGCCCGCCTAATGATATGCAACTTGTTGTACACGTATGTACTTACAGCTGCGTGCTCCCGGAGTTGTTACGTCTAATTTCAACTTACATTTAGTAATACAAGATTATTTTTCCAGACAGTTTTTACTAGGATTTTCTGTTTTCTTCTCTCCGCAGGTGCTGGGGTTTAATTTTGGGCAGATAGTTTATAAACACCCTGTATACATATAAATACTATATAAGGCTGGCTCAAGGGTTTACTAAACCCTACGTGAGACTTATAATTGGTGCCCTAGTTGTATTCTGTACAATATCTCTCTATACTTTTAATTTAATTTGAAAATTATTCGCTGACAAGGCAGCCCCCGAATGTCGTAAAACCACAAAAATAATTATGTTATTAATAAATCTTTTAAAAAATATATTATTAGTATTAGATAAAATATTTAGATGTTAATTTTTTATTCAGAAATAATTATTATCTTATTTGATTTAATTTTTTTGTCTAAAAATCAACAAAAAATATAGTTGGAATGCCGAATGTGTCCCTGGGATCATCGCATCGCGCCCCTGGGCGACCACCTAGGTTCACCAAATGGACAGAACTTAGGCTAATTGTATGTATATCGGTGTATGTGTGTTTTCTATCTATTCCCACGCTATTTATGGGTAAAACTAGTGCAGGCTGGTAATGTTACGATTGATTCTGACCTGTCTGACCTTGCTGCGAGGTGTATACAGCTCCGGACAAGGTGAAAAGATGAAGACAGGTTCCTCTAGTTTGCCTGCTGAGAATATCTCCCTACCCTTTCCCCCCCACGATGCACCTGTTCAAACATGGCACCACCAAGTGTTGATAACAAGGACAAGTGGTGACGTATATCCCCTGACTAGAGAGTTCCCCTTTCAAACCCCTCACACGAGACTTGAGTCACGTGGCTTCACGTTACGAGCCTTGGCGTTGTGCGGGCAACAATGGTACATGGCACACATGTCAGACGTTAGTTTATTGGCGCTTCACGCAAGGCGAAGGGGGTCACTCAGCTCCTGGGACGATCTTTAGCGCCAAACTCACATCACTAGCACCCCACCTGCTTAAGATCCACGTTTATATTACATTTAGACTCCTACGGGTTACAAACCAAAGTCACACAGAAATGATTGGTCGTTATTGAAGCTAAACACCTAAATTAGCCTAACCGTGAGACTAGCCACGTTGTCCCAGTCAGGTACACTAACCGTGAGACTAGCTACGTTGTCCCAGTCAGGTACACTAACCGTGAGACTAGCCACGTTGTTCCAGTCAGTTACACTAACCGTGAGACTAGCCACGTTGTCCCAGTCAGACACACTAACCGTGAGACTAGCCACGTTGTCACAGTCAGACACACTAACCATAAAACTAGCCACGTTGTCCTAGTCAGACACACTAACCATAAAACTAGCCACGTTGTCCCAGTCAGACACACTAACGATTAAACTAGCCACGTTGTCTCAGTCGGAAACACTAACCATAAAACTAGCCACGTTGTCCCATTCAGGCACACTAACCATAAAACTAGACACTTTGACCCAGTCAGACACACTAACCGTGAGACTAGCCACGTTGTCCCAGTCAGACACACTAACCGTGAGACTAGCCACGTTGTCCCAGTCAGACACACTAACCGTGAGACTAGCCAAGTTGTCCCAGTCAGGCACACTAGCCATGAGACTAGCCTCGTTGTCCCAGTCAGGAACACTAACCATAAAACTAGCCACGTTGTCCCAGTCAGACACACTAACCATAAAACTAGCCACGTTGTCCCAGTAGGACACACTAATCGTGAGACTAGCCAAGTTGTCCAAGTCAGACACACCAACCATAAAACTAGCCACGTTGTCCCAGTCAGGAACACTAACCATAAAACTAGCCACGTTGTCCCAGTCAGGTACACTAACCGTGAGACTAGCCACGTTGTCCACAGTCAGGCACACTAACCATGAGACTAGCCACGTTGTCCCAGTTGGACACACTAACCATAAAACTAGCCACGTTGTCCCAGTCAGGCACACTAACCGTGAGACTAGCCACGTTGTCCCAGTCAGGCACATTAACCATAAAACTAGCCACGTAGTCCCAGACAGGCACACTAACCGTGAGACTAGCCACGTTGTCCCAGTCAGGCACACTAACCATGAGACTAGCCACGTTGTCCCAGTCAGACACACCAACCATGAGACTAGCCACGTTGTACCAGTCAGGCACACTAACCATGAGACTAGCCACGTTGTCCCAGTCAGGCACACTAACCATAAAACTAGCCACGTTGTCCCAGTCAGGCACACTAACCATAACACTAGCCACGTTGTCTCGGTTGGACACACTAACCATAAAACTAGCCACGTTGTCCCAGTCGGACACACTAATCGTGAGATTAGCCACGTTGTCCCAGTCGGACACACTAAATCGTGAGATTAGCCACATTGTCCCAGTCTATTCTCTCTCGTGAGAGTAAAGTGATGCAGGGGAAAGTTCAGTTGAGCTGTTCGGGAGGCTCGTATAATGAGGGTGGGAGAGGGGGTTAGATCCAGAGAGAAGGGAGGATGGAAGGCTCGATATTCGCGGCCCTTGAGGGGATGTTCGTTCCGCCCCCACATGGGTCCTTAACGCTCTCATAAATACCAACAAAGGGGGCAGCTAAACTGCTATTTTCCACAACACTGTCAGTAAAAAATGAATTAATAAAATGTGAGCCCATGAGAATCAAATATTTTCAATTGATAATCGAACCCGTGACTTTGCTTACGAACTCAAGTCGATCCCAAAAGTAATAAATATCATGATCCTAAAAAAAATTCAAACCAAATCTGAATCGAATAGTTTATCATTTATTTTGTTTTTCGAACTAAAATAATATGTAAAAATGGCCGCGCAGCTCATGAAATGTTCTGAACAAGTTATTTTCAGTTATGGATCGTAGCTAGTTTCTATATAAAATAAAATTTGATTGAAATATTTGACTTTTTGATAAGAATTTTGAAGAAAAATTCTGTCAAATTCGAATCTGAGATATATTTGGATTTGAAATCTCGAATATTATTTCCAAATTTTTCAAAGAGAGCGTTTAAAAGATTCGAAATTTCAAATCTTCTCGCATGCTGTGGAAGATTGGTAATATCCCACCTTCCTCAGCCCCCCTTCACCCCTCCTTGGCACCGATGGACACGTAGACAAAGGCGTTATAGTTTCGTCTTGGTCAACCGTCAACGGGCAGATCGGGGTTCATATTCCTGGCTGGATATGTTTTGTTATTTTTCCTAAATGATTGCCCACTTTCCACGCAAATGCGGTTACACCTCCTTTAAGCCCAACCCGCTTTATAATCAACCCTATAATGTAAACATGATTACTGGTAAGACCCTTTCACCCTCCTCATCCTAACCTGATAGAATAGGTCGCTATTAAACAGTTGAGCCACGTCTGGCGCGTAGACATGATTAATGCCGCTAGCAGCAGCGGTGCGAGCTATCAGATAGGTTAACTCGGTCTACCGGAGCGCTCATACAGGCGGACGTCACGAATTAACGACGACCTCGTTTCACACAATGGGTCGTCGCGCTTGGGATCAGCGTCGACTATCAACCATCCTGACTAACCTAATAGGACAGGAACAGCGCCTGTCATTTGTTCGACACAAGAAACACAATCAGCAAGATGCAGGTCAGGATCGAACCGCAGTCTCCTTGCTCAAAGCTGTGAACCCAACCTTGAGAAGGCTAGTTCGATTAAAACTACCCCTCGTAACCTTAGCTCAGTCGGTACCACGTCGTCTTCGCCTTCCACAGTGATGCACTAACGTGTGAGGGACTGGGTGTTGTGTATCTCCTAGAACTAAGATAGTTTGTAAGTAGCGCGTGGATAGGTCAGTTCAGAAAGTTCAGGTTAAATAACCCAAATTAAAAATATATATAAAACTAGCGGACCCGACAGACGTTGTCCTGCCCGAACGTTGGCTTTTCGTTTGGGTGGCATAATTGATTTCTATGATAAAACAAATACTATGTGATCATCACAATTACAAATTCACAATGAATATTGGGGGGGG
>CABFWO010002590.1:75678-86279 GCA_902155825.1 Timema genevievae
GGGGGTGAAATTTTGAGGTAACATGTTTTGATATGCAAAAAATCTAAAAGAAAAGCCCCCCTCCCCCCAAAAAAATTCCCTATAAAATAAAATATCCTAGAACCCGATTGTAGTGCCACCTACCGGGTCCAATTGTGAATATAAACCATCCATGGACCCACTCAAACACACACAAAAAATTTCATCAAAATCGGTCCAGCCGTTTAGGAGGAGTTCAGTGACATACACACGTACAGAAGAATTATATATATTAAGATAGCTATCCGGCTAGTATTATGTTGAGCAACACAATCTGCCGTGCCGATGGCCATGCAGACTAAACTGTTAAGCTCGTTTGGTCTGGTTTTTCACTGACAGGGTGGTTGGGGCTTGGATCCCGGACGGGCTCGGTGAGGGTGTTTTTTCCTCAATTGTCTCTCAATATCCCTCCAAGCAAATACGGATACACTTAATCTAAATTCTACCTTCCACATCCCTGTCACGTCAGTATAATTAATATGTACTCAAATAACCCGAACAGGCAATCAAACAAATCTAAAACCACTTGAGTATGTTTTGTATAATATTATCATTATCATTTGATACACAGCCTCCTGTATGTTTGTACATGATCTGTTGATACACAGCTTCATGTATGGTGTGTACATGACCAGTTAATACACAGTTTATTGTATGTTGTGTACATGATCAGTTGATACACAGCTTCATGTATGTTGTGTAGGCCTACATGATCAGTTGATACACAGCTTCATGTATGGTGTGTACATGACCAGTTAATACACAGCTTCATGTATGGTGTGTACATGACCAGTTGATGCACAGCTTCTTGTACGTTGTGTACATGATCAGTTGATACACAGCTTCATGTATGTTGTGTACATTATCAGTTGATGCACAGATTCATGTATGTTGTGTTCATGATCAGTTAATACACAGCTTCATGTATGCTGTGTATACGATCAGTTGATCAGAATACTCTATTATTTCCACTTTCCTCAGCTGTAATGTCAATGACGACAATGATAGTAGATTGTAGTGTCGTGTTTGAGAAACAGTAATGGCGTTATTAAAATGATAGCTTCCATCCAATACAGTTCGATAGGTTTGAATTATTGTTCATAATCCCACTCGCCTCATAGTTATACGCACTCATAATGGTTCTAATAATGCCAACTTAACGTAGGTACTTCGTCCGATATTCTTTGGTTGTTAAATATCGCATTATTTAAAATATTAGTTTTGTTATTCGCGAGTCTCTAAATCAATGAAACACTCACACACACCGTGACTTGTAGTACACCCCGTTGTCCAATCAAGGGGGATTATGCCCTTAACCCCACCACAAGAGGGGTAAACATACACTGAGGGTGTCAGGGTGGTACACCTCCAAACCCCTTCACTCTACCTTTCAAACTGAACCACTTGTTGGTTCGGCCTTTTCATCAGCCAGTTATTTGATTGGTCGGACATTAGCTCGGGTTTCAATTGTTTATGTGCGGATAATTCACACAGGGTTGGTTAGGTACAGAGTTTTAAAAATAAATTAAGGTTCCCCTACACTTTTCGCATGCTACAGCAACCTCTGTGACTATTATATCATTGGACAGACAGGGTGGAACCATGAAACTTAGACCCTTAATATACCTCTGTGACTATTATACTAAGGAACAGACAGGGTGGAACCATGAACATTAGACCTATAATATACCTGTGTTACTATTATACCAAGGTACAGGTAGGATGGAACCATGAATCTTAGACCTATAATATACCTCTGTGGATATTATACCCCTGGACGAGATACAGTTAAAGACGTTTCCAAATGCTTCAAGTGCCGGTAAATTCTCTGAAATTGCTTCCCTCTCATCTCTCATTCAGTGAGGAATATGTAACATCCATTTCCTGGATATCTCCCGGGACGACAGAGCCTTAATTACACGACATGTCCCACATAATCCTCGCGAGGGGAACTGAGGGGTAAAGGGGGTTACAAAGACTGGGGGAGGGAGAGGCGCAATAGTCGCCCGGGGGTTAGACGACTTATACCGCGGAGCTGCCGTGCGGGCAGACTAGACCACAGCGGTCAGGGGAAGCTCCCCTTTCATCTGGGCGAGTTAGAGCGGTGTTTTTCAGAAAGTGTCCGTTGTTGCTGTGTCCACATACTTATATTAAAGTTTGGTAACAATCAGTCAGGAATGTTGATTATTCACCACGGTGCTGTACCGCATACAAGTGTTCACAGATTTGACAGAAACAAAGAGATGACCATTCCCCGGTGGAGACGTCAGACGATTGTAGGGGATTTATTATAATATTAAAGTATTAATGTAGCTTCTCTACAGCAAACATGACGTTAGTGACACATTCAACCACCAAGCGCTGTAGTAGATACGTGAGTGTGAGAAGAGAACTGTAGTCGCTATTATTGTAACTCATTTGATATATATAGTTTTTAGCACAGCGGCTTACTACCCGGTCGAATTATACGACTATGTGTTAATTACACTAATATGTTAGAGTTTGAGAAGGTTTAATTTAGAAGAAGTACACCTACATTTGCATGTAGGAATAGTAAAAAACAATTTAGGAAAAACTACCCTCAGTGCACCCAACTGGGATTGAACCCCGGTATTTGTCAGTCTATTCTAGTGTTAAGGTAACGCCTTAGTCCATGCGGCCACCGAAGTGGGTCTCATTTGATAATGTTTCTGGTGAACGTCCTTCTCACCGGAAGTCTCGCTTTCGAATACTGAGCGGCTCAAATCTACACCTTGATCGTTCTCGATACACGTGTGATACTTATTCGTGGGATTGTCTTGTGTTCGGGCCCCGGGTAGGTAAGTCTTTAACCAGCGTTTATATTGGGATTTTTGTTGCATATTAATGTGGTGCAAATATAGCTCGGCTACACGTGGTGCACCCTGGGTAACGCTAACGAGCTATAACAGTTGGTGCCCAGACTAGCCTCCTGGCCATCTTACACATGGACACACCAGACTAATAGAGCGGCCCTTCTAAGGACAGTCCGACCAGAAAAATCGGACAGTGCTTGGTTGCGCTTTGCCAACTGAATGTAGAGGCAGATCCAAATATCAATACCTTTCAAGATTCCTGCGGGAATATGATGAGGATCTACTCCTTGTCCAAGAATCGCACTTAGAAAGTGAAGAAGTGGCTGAGAATAACTATTGCCCTTGAATCGTTTATCAAGATTACCAAGCACCTGGGGAAATACGGGAAATACCTTGTGTCTGGGAAAAACTGGGAAAACAGGGAGTTTTGTAAAATCTAGTAAAAATACTGAAAGATTTTTAAATTTGGGACATTTAACTAAAAGCTTAAAATAGTAGGTATTTGGGTAAATGAAAAAGTGAACTTTATTATATTATTATTATTATTATTATTATTATTATTATTATTATTATTATTATTATTATTATTATTATTATTAGCACCGCGTCTTACACTTATGCTAATGTGTAATGGTAGGGTGATTGTGAGATGAAATGGAGGACCTACAGTTTAACATGGAATCCGAACCACGGTGGAGGCTTGGAATTCCACACATTCACAAGTTGTGATTAATACATGTCTTGTTAGAGGTGAAGGAAGGGTTTGGCAATCAGATAAATCTGTGCTGGGACCAAGGATTGAACCCCGGACCCCTAGCAAAGAAGTACTGAAGAATTAAGCACGCTGTTTCAAACATATCTTGTTAATGACAGAAGATGTATATTCCCATAAATCTTAAATCATCCTGTTTTAAACATAAGTTACATGACTTCACATTTAGTTTGACGAAAAATAAAATTTTATTTTTATTTTCTTCAACTTGAGCTGTCTGGGAATTCCTTTAGGAAAACACAGGGAATTTGTCAGTAAAAAAATAGGAGCAGCCCTGCTCATTCACAGTGTTGGTGTGCCTGTCACACATCTGTCACGTTTGCCCACATCACAGAGAGTGTCATTCCCAGATTGACTCGTGGGATTCTAATACCGCGGGGCTCCAAGAAGTCTGCACCAATAGCAGGTCAGGCCTGGACGCTTTCGCTTTCAAAACAATTAGGCTAAGGAATATAATTTATCTTTAAATAATTAGCGTAGTCCAGTGGATGGGGGCGGATATTTTTAAATGGCCATTTCTTTTAACAATGTTTGAAGGTTTTTATGCCAAGGCAATAACCAACTTCCTTCTTCTTAAGTCAACAACCCAAAGCTCGGTTTGATGTGATTACCGGCATGCATTCAGCCCTTCAGCTGGTTAGTACTGCCCGAACCATCTGGCAGAAATCCCATGTCCAAGGTATGTGCATGAAGTGTGGTGGTTCCCCATTGTCTTCCACACTGAATTTATATCAGCGATAACGAAAGGGCCTATCAATTTTGTCGGAAAGTTATTTTCACATAACTTCCTGTGTTATTTTATATACCGGGACCAACGGCTTTACTTTACCTCCGAATAAAATTTTGTTATGGATTTTTATCACTCAAGAATAATCCGTTGACCTCGGCTGGGTTTTGAAATCACGAACATCTGGTCCTGAGGCGAGCACTTTACCCCAAGACCACCAAGGTCGACATATAAACAACTACCAACAGGACAAATATTGTTTCTTTGATCGACCATTCTTCTTGTCCAGGGTTGTGAAATAAAAAAGAGAGAAAATGATGGCTGACATAACTTATATAGGGAACGATAATTCTCAAAGCTTGGAGATCTTCTATATTATATAACACTGCAGTATTTGAGAGAAAATAAATTGAAGAGGAACTTCAAAACTTAGGATATCTCGAATATGTTCCTTATATTTAAATAGATGGAACATTTTCAGGAAGAAAAATAATCCGGTACCTGTTGAGGTTATACGCACATATACTTATAACACTAATGAGTTAGGGATTAAGAAGGTTTAATTTAGAGGAAGTGTACCCGTATTTGCGTGGAGGAAGAGTGTAAGACCATTTAGGGTACAACCTACTGATATTCGAACCTCTAACTCCCTGTCATCGGCAGTCTGATCTATTGTGAGAGTGATGCCTTAGACCACGCGGCCACCGAAGCGGGTAGGAAGATTGTTCATCTCACATTTTGTTCAGGTTGAGACATAAGTGGTTCATATCTTCACTCTATCTATATGGTAAAAGGCTGAAAAGAGCGATAGGTGGTCTTTAGACATAGGGGGGACTACCAGCTATGATGTATCCCCGTACCGGAATCTTGAAACGGTGGTTTATTTTGGAGGAAACCCGCGCCCCGAGGATAGTAGAGGTATTAAACTCTACTATTAGTTCTGTGTGTATGTTCTGCTGAAACATTGCGGCCGATCAACTCGTTAGCAAAATAAACGTTGGAAAGTGATGCAAATGAGCATTGAACATTTTGTTCGATTCTCTGTTACAGTAAAAACATAGACAACTTTCATAACTAATATTTTTACAGTCGAAATTAGTTATATATGGAGGATTCACTTAAAAGTAAGTTCAAACTTAATAGAAACCGTTTTCCATTTTTGTAAAACTAGCACCGAATAAACTAGGTAAGCAAATAGTGAAAATTAGAATGCTAGACTTTTATATTATTATTATTATTATTATTATTATTATTATTATTATTATTATTATTATTATTATTATTATTACTAGCACCGCGTCTTACTACCCGTTCGGGCTATACGCACTTATGCTAATGTGTAATGGTAGGGTGATTGTGAGATGAAATGGAGGACCTACAGTTTAACGTGGAATCCGAACCACGGTGGAGGCCTGGCATTCCACACATTCACAAGTTGTGATTAATACACGTCTTGTCAGAGGTGAAGGAAGGGTTTGGCAATCAGATAAATCCGTGCCGGGATACACTTTTTTGTGTTTTCATCTTTGTTTTGTTTTATTGATCTGACAAATATATTTTGTATGTATTTATTTTTATAAAATAACTCAGATGCATGTCAAATTAAAAAAATTAAATCTTCTTAGGATTATATTTATATTAAAAATGAGATATTTAGAAATCGTTTTTCTCTCCAGTACAGTAAGCTTGGTGAAAACCTCGTGGGTGAATGAGTGAGTGAGTAGGTGAGTAGATGAGTGGAGTGAATGGGTGAATGGGTGAGTGGGAGAATGAGTGGTTGAGGGAACGAAAGAGTGGGTGAGGGAATGAGTGAACGAGTAGGTAAGTGAGTGATTGAATGAGTAGGAGAGTGGGGGAGGGAGGGAGTGAGTGAATGAGTGAGTGAGTTTGGGAGTTGGTGAGGGAGTGAATGAGTGAGTAGGTAAGTGAGTGATTGAATGAGTAGGGGATTGGGGGAGGGAGGGAGGGAGTGAATGAGTGAATGAGTGAGTGGGTGTGTGATTAGGTGAGTGAATAAGTAAATGGGTGAGTTAGTGAGTGAGTAAATGAGTGGCTGAGTGTGTTTAAAGCACCCAAGCTGCCATTTCTTACAATCCTCTGTCTGTTCCTCCCTTCCCAGTCGAGGAGTCTTCTCGGCTGTTCTCCTTTATCAATATTCTCCTCTCTATCTCTCTTAGTATCTCTAGTTCCCTTCTCACATAATTATCTTTTTAAACGGATCATCTTTCCTGCCCTTCTCTTTCATCTTCTTCTCCTCTACTATTCCCTTCTATTACATTTTCTCTTAATCTAATCACCGGCAATCTAGTTTTCTACAAATAACCTCCCTTCCACCTCATCTCTCTAGTTCCTTCTCTGTATCCCCTTTCAGTGGTTCTTCGCACCGCTCTCTTCTTTCGACCCTCTTCCTCCGTCTCGTCCTAATAACGGCTCCTCCCACTCGCTCGGAGATGTCCGCCATTATTGGTTCACTTGTTCATTCGATTATATTCCTCGAGACTAGAATAGATTCCCCGTGTGTTTGGTCCGGCTCATCCGGGGGAGACTGTGCCCGGTTGAAACGTACAATCATATTCTATGTTTAAATAAGAGTTGGGCGTCTCCGTAGCGTTCAGGTCGGAAGGTTCAACGGCCCCCTACCTCGTGGGCATGAAGAAACACAAACCCTCTGTTTGTTCTCGAGGGTTGTAGGGTTTCTAGGACTAATTTCATGTTTTCATAAGCCAGGTGATAGGAGGTGAGGCTCTGATGAGTATAGTCGCACTTCGACACCACCCCGATGGATTCCACTGTAATTACCTTGTTTGTTTAGTTAGGTTAAAGTGATAACAGACATTAACGAAGTTGCCTACTCGGAGATTTCTAAGCTATTATGTGAAGCGGGTTGCATCTTAACTTGACTTATCTAAGCAGTCTAAGCACTATCAAACTTAGACACCAATGTACGAAATAGGAAAAAAAGGGAAGCAAATGAGCAGTTTACATTGCGATGCCTCTTGTTTATCCACTGATAACACTTGCCCTCTTCCTTTAACGAGTTTACACACTCGCTATACTATTTGCGCTTGGATAACATTGACTTACTTTTTAAAATTACCTTTTTCTTGTTTCCTATTCTAGATTCCTACAGGATATTTTCGTGGGTAAACCAAATAGTTTGAGTTGTGGACGATTTAAAAAAGTACGTTTACAAAAAACTACTATGTAAAAATCAATTTAATGACACCGTATAACTATTTTTAGAAATTATTTAATTAATTTATGATAATTTTTCAATTTTATATCCTTAAAACTCGCCGAATAAAACGTAAATACATTAAAAGGGAGACTCCTATCTTGACCTGCCGTGACGTCACAGGAAAGCGTCGTCCTTAACACATGTGAATTTATGTGTATATATGTATAGTTTATGTATGTATATGTGTATATTTATGTATAGTTTATATATATTTATGTATAGTATATATGTATATTTATGTATAGTTTATGTATGTATATATAGTTTATATACTATATGTATAGTTTATGTATGTATATGTGTATAGTTTATGTATGTATGTGTGTATAGTAAGTCACTAGATCTATTTTCACGTGTTCATACGTCAAGTCTTGTGATCTGCAATTGTCACTTTTGACGGATATTGTAAAATGCCTATAAAATAGTAATAATAATAATAATAATAATATTGTAAAATGTTATCAATGTTGACTGTAAAAAAGTTTGTATTTTCTAAAAGCTGCTCCAAAATGTACATTCGTAATATATATATATATATATATTTTACAAATATATATATATATATTTTACAAATATATATATATATATTACAAATATATTATATATATATATATTTTACAAATATATATTATATAAACCTTTGACTATATTATGTGCATGTATTTATCTATGTATATATATATATATTACTACGTATTTATGTTTAACCTGTTTATTTGTTATATTGTGGTTCCTATAGAAGTCGATTGTTGAACAATTTAGCAACGCTATTAACAAATAAATGTTAAAATAACTAAATAAACTTTAGTTCTGTTTGATTACGGATATTATTTGCCAAGTAATAATAATAATAATAATAATAATAAACCTTGTTAATACAAATATTTGAAACATAAAACCTCCATGGAACCAATTTAGCGCGAACTAACCGGAGAAATGGAAAACACACGACACATTTATTTCAATTCCTGTTTTTATTTTAGTCATCGCTCTTTTTTATGACATGTTCATAAATTTTTTATTTACCAACCCTCCTAACCCTCTAGACCCCCCACCCTCAATTTTTTTCAATCATGACGCTACGATAACATACGTCACTTGTTTTTGTTTTTTGTTCACCGCGGGATTTAGTTCCCTGATGTTCCGTTGTTTTTAGCGCTCTGTTGGGACAATGGCTTGGTTTAATAACGCGCACAGCATCCTGGGAATGGGGCAACCTATCAACACGCTTATGCGGAGGAGCAGAGAGCTAAACGTCGCTTTAGAACACAAAATACAACTCGCTTCGGTGGCCGTGTGGGCTAACGCGTCAGTCTCGTAGTGGACAGGACCACCGATGACGGGGAGATCGGGATTCGAATCTCGGTCGGGTGTACTGAAGGTGATATTTCCTAAATTGTTGTTCGCCTTTCCCTTTACGCGAATGCGGGTACACCTTCTATAAATACAGCCTTCCTAATCCCTAATACCTTACCGTAATTGTATATTCGTATAACCCAAACGGGGGATGAAAAAACTTCACCATCATTCGCTTGTAAAGAGGAGATAAAAACTATCCTTCCCTTTGGTCCCATGTAGCGGTTTCGGATTAAATCTCGGCCTAGCTGACCAAAATCAGGTGCTCTAACCGCTCGTCTATCTTTTCCACCCCTCCCCCCTCTCGTATTCAACAGCATTGCGTGACGTCACACAATAGGAAAGTAGAAAAGAGCATAGAGAAATTCCTTTCTCTATGAAAAGAGCGAGTCGAAGATTATCGGTGGTATGAAAAGGAGACCCCAAGATTTGGGAGAAGGGGGTAACAGGGATAAGAGGAGAGAGGGGCAGAGTGGAAACTCATTAAAAAAGTTTCCCCGATGTTTGTCCAAATAATAATAATAATAAAGTGAAAAAGTGTGTAAGCAATTCCGTGATTTCCCTCAACCCCCAGACGAGTGACTCTATTCTCGCGGGCTCAACTCGGAGATTGAAATACACTTCGGTGGTTTATCGTTTGGTGGGGGTAGTTCACCCCCCTCTACACCCCTTGAGCTACCGTGAGTTTCTTATGAAGACGAAACTTGGCTCATAAGACGCATATTCTATCAGTGTTTCGACTTTACATGGAGACTGAGGCGAGACGGGTGGAATAATAAATACTATACCCTCCATTCCCCCCCCCCCCACACCGCTCTGGGAGGAGAGAAAAATATGGGGGAGGGGGGCGGTGAAATATTTCCCTTAAACAAAATTAAGAAAAAGGTTCCCCCGTATTTGAATGTAAGGAAAGCTCTCGAGATATCTCAAGTTCTAAAGTTTCCCCTTCACTTTAATTTCTCCCGAGGACGTTAACAACAGGAACATTATTAAATGAGATACAATAACAGCAATAACAGATTTGTTAATACTTAAATATTATAATCGTGGGTGTGTGAAGAAGCGTCGAAATGTCGAAGTCCAAGGTCGAATCTTCTTTACATTTGGCACTTGATAATAACCTTCACATCCTCTTTTATTTAGTACCGTGTCTTACTACCCGTTCGGGATATACGCTTATGTACTAATTACGCTAACGGTTTTAGGGACAAAGAAGGTTATATTTACAAGAATTGTACCCGCATTTGCGTGGAGGAAGAGTGTAAAACTCATTTTGGAAGGGGAAAAAAATCCTCAGTACACTCGATCGAGATTCGAGCCTTGATATCCCCATCATCGGCAGTCTAGTCTACTGCGAAAGTAGTGCCTTAGACCATGCGGCCACCGAAGCGGGTATTCACATCTTCCAAAAATTTCAAAGAACGAAGAGAAACTGAATTTATTCCGAATTGAAATATCTCACTAAATCTTAATATATATAATTCTTCTGTACGTGTGTATGTCACTGAACTACTCCTAAACGGCTGGACCGATTTTGATAAAAAAATTTGTGTGTGTTTGAGTGGGTCCGTGGATGGTTTGGATTTACAATTGGACCCGGTAGGTGGTGCTGCAATCGGGTTCTAGGCTTTTTTATTTTTTAGGGGATTTTTTGGG
>CABFWO010002591.1:0-48833 GCA_902155825.1 Timema genevievae
TGAGGATGTGGTGTAGAGGAGGTATTCAGAATATGTCAAGTGCATCAGCATTCGCCTGGAGAAAAAATGTAAATTCGTTACTGGGCGTACGGAATTTGTCATCATGAGGTCGCGTTGATGGGCTTCAGGGTTCTGTATCCACCTTTGCTTATAAGTAATAGGGGTGGCGATCTTTGATTTTGGTGGCGGTCATCTCGAATTTCCGTATTGGGCGGTCCTTTTGGATTTTCATATAAAGTTGTAAGGATTTTTGGCGACCATCTTGGATTTCCACATAATGTTTTAAGGTATTTGGGTGGCCATTTTGAATTTCCAAAGCGATTAATTAGAGTAGTTAATTAATCAATGCAATTAATAAGGGACGAAGAGGTGGGGTGGGGCCGTCGGTGGTGGGGGCGTCGCAACGCCAGGGGGAAGGGGTGGCGTCCATGTCCACTATTTTAATAAAAAAAATCCCTCCAGAAGTATCTGAATCTCCCTATTTAAGTATCAGGAGGTAATTCAAGCGGAAGTATACCAGCATATGCCAGGAAAAAGGATAAGAAAAATCCTTTCCAATAAAGTGGGTGATTCCAGCCGGAACTCGAACCCAAATCTTCGTCACCGGTAAGCCAGATGATACTGACTCCTTAGCGAGTTTTCCTACTCCTTCCCCATCCCTCCGAAAAAAGTTTGTCTCGATCTGGTTTTACAGTGTCAGAGGCTGAGGAGATATTCCTGGCTATATAGGCGGTATACAAGAACTAAAATGAGTAAGTGAGAAGTGTGGGCTAATAATCATTACCAAGAAAAGGCTTTGATAGGAAAAATTAAACAGAAGTGCAGTCCCGAGCAAAATTTTTCTCACTCATTCTTTACTTTAGCCGCGTATACACGAGGCCATTTGTCAGGCAAATTCGAAAATTGACGCGCCTAACCTGCTATTAACTGGCCTCGTGTAAGCGTGGCTTCACACTTTATTTCTCAGAAGTGAGGTTTTCACTCTATCCCTAGTCCACAAGTAATTTCTTGGAGTTGAGTGTTAACTTTTTTAAACCCAGCTCGTTCTGGCATATTACCTATGTGTACTGAGGTGTATTTTCCTTTATGGTTTTCCACTCCACCTCCATACAAATACAGTGATAATTACTCTACATTATAACTTCTTCATTTCTACCTTAGTGATGCAAAAGTGTCAATATTTCAGTTGTGTAGTATGATGCAGCATTATTTTTTATAAATAGGTTTTATTACCCACATTGTCATTGATATATTACGACCTTATCAATAATACCGTTATTGTAAACAATCCTGCGGTGCTTAAAAAGACTTTAGTCTTCATATTCGTCAAAATGAACTGAATATTCTCGAACAAAGCTAAGTTGTAGCTCTTTTATAAAATTGTAAAGAAAAACATGTAAAACAAAATTCAGATGGCTAATGATGATAATAATAATAATAATAATATAATCCATGACGTATTTCTCTCTAACACACCCCTTGCAATGGACCAAATCGTGACGCCAAGTTTGTCGCCGGTTTGCTAGCGAGGGGACAAATTGAACGGTTTCTTTTAATGTTCTTGAGCAAAAACGTGTCTCTCGTGAATAAAAGTTTGTTTATACCCCACTTGACTAAAGACACATTTACACTAAAGGATATACAATTATTCAGTTTTAAAGGTAATATTTTACAAATAAGAATAGAGGCTTATACGAAATATTACTATATTATAATAATATTAAGTTGGTTCTTAGCGTGTATTGTCTTTTGCTTTCAGAAGCCATATTATATTTAATGATAGATAACTATAATGAAATAAGGTCGCTAAAAATCAGGCTAATTTTGATCGAATAACAAACTTTGTGTAGAAGTCTTACGTTCAAACGATCATTTAGCGTATAGGCGTGTAGGAAATATTACTATTTTAGCCCAAATCAACTTATTTAAAGAAACAAATCATGAGTGTTGAAATTAGTTATGCCCTTCAAACCTTTTATTAACCCATTTATTTCGTTTAACTAATCATACATTGATATATCTAATAAATTCATTAAAATTAGCGAATGATGTTGAAATGCCACATTGCCTTGTATGTGTATAAGAGAGAAAGAGATACCCGAATGTTTTCTTCTCTCATACACAATGTTGTGCAAATGACAGCGCAAATTTTTAGCTGCAGATGTCCATCCAGCTATATTATAGAGATCAATGGGTTCCAGCTCTGCTTATGAGGTATAGGAGTGGCCATCTTTGATTTTGGTGGCGGCCATCTCGAATTTCTACATAACGTTGTAAGGTATTTTGGAGGCCATTTTGAATTTTCCAAAGTGATTAATTAGGGTAATTATTATATTATGCCCCAATGTTAACATACTTTGGCTTTCAATAACATTAAAAACTCAAATTTTATAAATAGTATTTATATAGTCTGCCTATTTATGTGATTGTTGCGGCTCTCAAGACTTTCGACTTTCGACGGTTAAAATATAATAGTATATAATATGTGTTTTAATAAGAATTACTCATTAATTAACTCAAATAAGTGAAGTTTGCTAATGCCATATGCCATGAGATTAAGCTGGTAAAATACAAGCATTCAATAATGATATTTGCTTTGTTCCCTCAATAACTGCACTCTAGCCCGCATCGGTGATCGAATGATTCAGAGAATAGACTGAATTTTTGATGATGGCGAGACCCGGTTCAAATAAATAATCTCGTAACACGAAAAGGCGTACAAAGGGAATTGATTTTAACATGGGTGGGATAGGGAAAAAGTAAATAAAAACCTAAAACTTGTAAATGAATGCAATTTTTATTAATTTATCTAAACTAGTACAATATTAAAGGTAGCCCACACCTTTTGTCAATCTTCAATCTCCTGAAATTTGTAAACAAATGCAATTTTCAATAAATTTATCTAAATAATACAATGCTACCGGTGCACTTATTGTTAAACTTCAATCGCATTATAAGTTAACTGGAGCTGACAAATCTGGATTATTACTCTCTGCTTTCTTGAAGGCCCATAGATGGTAGGCTCTTGCTCTCTTGAAGGCCCTGGGACGGTAGGCTCTTGCTCTCTTGAAGGCCCTGGGATGGTAGACTCCTGCTCTCTTGAAGGCCCAGGGACGGTAGGCTCCTGCTCTCTTGAAGGCCCAGGGATGGTAGGCTCCTGCTCTCTTGAAGGCCCAGTGACAGTAGGCTCCTGCTCTCTTGAAGGCCCTGCGAAGGTAGGCTCTTGCTCTCTTGAAGGTCCTTGGATGGTAGGCTCTTGCTGTCGTGAAGATCCTTGGTCTTTAGACTGACAATCTTCAACTTTTTGGATGAAATGATCAAGACTCGCCTTACGGACAGCATTCTTCCTCTTTCTATAAAGTTATTTGTAGCAAACCAAAGAACTCTGAATTTCTCTGGCAACTTTGGCACTTCTATCCATGTTAGGGCCATTCTTTTCAATGATCCTAATGCACTGTGCTTAAAAATTCTGCAATTTGTTTTGTTGAAGTTGTTTGATAGGCTCAATAACATAGGACTCTTCCTCTTCATCCTTTATGCCACTCTCAGTTTCTAGAAGATTTTCATTAGTGAGTTCTATTGAGTGGGATTGGAGCAATTCATCCACATTTGCCTGGTCTACGTCCTCAAATCCAACATCTTGTATGTCAACGATGTAATGTCTTGAATTGAAAGCTTGTGTTCAGGATCAAATTCATGAGAATAAGAAACTTCAGGTCAAATATTTTTCAAGACTCCCTTCATACAAGACTGTTAAACTTCTGTCCCGGCATCTCCATTGCTGTCAATACCACCCCCACCCCCTAACACCAAACTGTACAGTAAAGATCATTGTCCTCACTGGAATGTGGCCTCACAGGGTGACTGAAATTATAACCGGCCATGCATTATTTTTATTATTTCTTAATCGCGTATAATGAGGGATACCTGTATTTAACATTACTATTGTGCATTTTTCTCATTCATTTTAGTCATGCCAAACATTAGAATTAATACACACAAAACAAATTAAGAAAAATTATATCTGATGTGGCTCAGCTGAAAATTAAAGTAGGTTTCCATACACCTTTGCCCTATATTCGTTACTAGCTATAAGACCACTAACTAGTTTTTTAATTTTCAAGTTTGTTGAGCCTCTCAGGGTATGCATTCAGCAGACACAGTAGACACTCTTTCCCAGTCATTGGCAATCTATTTTACTGCTAGAGTGACGCCTTAGACTATGTGGCCACAATGTTAGCTGAGGAGGGCAGATAATTCAAGGCTTGAAAGTATTTCAACAAGTGCATACGCACGAGCGTCTCACTTGATTGGTCACCTAACAGATGAATATTACAACTGGTAGGCAGTGCTGCCAATACCACAAATAAAACTTATTTTACTTACGTTAGAAAAGGAATTGATATAAAACAATATCTTCAATTCTCAGATGATTTTCAATGTTATTTTCTAAATATTTCCACTCCCCTTGAAGGGTTACAACCCCCTCCCCTACCCCGGTTAGGAACCGCCGCTCTAAGGAGTCACTATTGTGTTAGACTGGATTGAAAGCGATGGTTTCCTACTCTCGCTCTACACAAATGTGGATACATGTCCTCGAAATTCAACCTTCCTCAGAAATAATTCTACTTCCTTCCTAATTACTCAGCTGACTTGATCTAACCTTGCTACTGTTCCATTAGGTAATAAATTATAATCTCTATTATTATTATTCATACAATAAACTATTTCCATTTGACTTTCATAGTATAAGATGGCATCATAACGTAATGGATCAAAACAGTGTTGGTCAAGTCTGTATATGTTTGAACTTAAAGTATACTTCAGCCCAATAAAATATATCTCTCATTTTAGGCTCTTTTATGGTGCAATATTTGGATATTATTCACTTTATTACACACACAAGAGTGTTTAGAATCAAATGGTATCAAGATTTAGAAATTTAAAACACTTCTAACAAATATATTTTTAAACAAAACTAAATATATTGCCCAAATCACTTTCAAAATGTAAATATTAGGCCTAATGATGACGTGAAACAATCCCGTAATCCTGTGCAATGGATGGATGTCATCCCATGGGTTAATAGCTAATTACCAATTGGGAAATGTAAAAATTGAACTTTTTTTCCTCTACTTTTTTCAAATCAGCCAAACATTCTTTTAAAACCCATAAAGCCCGTGATAGCAAAAGGGTTGCCAGCCTCTGGTCTCTGGCTTCACTCTAGACTTAGAATAGCCTGCCAGTGACAAGGAATTTGAGGTTCAATTCCAGTTGGGTGCACTGAGGGTGATTTTTCCTATAAGTTTTCAACTCGCATTCCAAACATATGTGGGTGCACTTCCACTAGAATCAACCATCTTCATCCCTAACCCAGTAGCGTAGCTAGTATATATGCGTATAACCCGAACGGGCTGTAGACACGGTGCTAAAAAAAACTAGGCTGGGTGTAGATACGAATATAGTGACTGTGACAAAAAGGAGCAGGTAAAAGTGGATCAGTAGCAGATTGCTCTTACTTCACCAAAGGAGCAGTTTTTCTCATCCCTAGTACGAATATAGTAACTGTGACAAAAAAGAGCAGGTAAAAGGAACAGGTCCAGTGGTGGAGCAGTAACAGATTGCTCCTGCTCTACTAAAGGAGCAGTTTTTCCCATCCCTACTACCTATCTATTATTATTGTTCCTTACCAAATAAACATGAAAATTATCAGAAAAATTATTTCATTATAGTTATCGAACATTAAATATAATATGGCTTCTGAAAGCAATAGGCTATAAAAGCTAAGAGCCAACTTGAAATATAACTAATGTGTACAAGATAACTTATTACAAATGTACTAGGTACAGTTTTGCACTAAGCTAATAGCATTGGTTCATCTGACATCCACCTAGCACTGTGGTCATACTACAGAGAGTCAGTGTTGCCAACTGTACGATCTGGATACTACTTTTGATATAATTTCACCCCCTGTACAATCCAATTTTAGGATATTTTCTAAAAGTAATATCCTGTGGCCCTGCTATAAAGTACCAAATTTTACATAATTTTTTTTAATGAAAATCTGTGGGTTTATCAATATAATGTCAGAAAGTAGTATCCTACCAGTAAAAATACAATCCATTTCAGGTCCATGTACTATCGCTAGAAACTATAGAGTTGGCAACACTGCAGAGAGTTAACATTATAGACTTTTATTATCTATGACCATAGCTTAAGAGTATTTTCATTAATAATTACTATCGCTGCTTAAAAACATATAATTTCAATATGTGAAGTATACTTTCCGCATGTTGCTCAATGATATAAAAAGTGTATAAAATTTCTTCAAATTACCTTAAAAGTTGTATTCATCAAAATTAATAGTTATCTACATCCAAAATGACAGCCTTTGAAGGTAAATATATAGTGATTAATTAATACAAGCTACATGATGAAAAGTAAAAGAATTTTGACATTTTACTTAAATTGCACACAAAAAGCTTAGTTAGAATTCTTCCAAGAAATTTAAAGTAATCTCACCAAATGTAAGCCTACACTTGTCGCGCACTTAAAAACTGTTAATCTTGCTGTTTAATAATATAGATAATGCTGTGCCAATAATGTTGAGTTACCAAATACCAATGGCCCAGCCATTAAAACTTGAAAACATTCCAATCATTCAACACCACCACCGGTGAACCCAAGTAGGATGAGGGATGGGATAAAGCAGGGCATTTAACCCCCTTAGCTCCCTTAAGATGCAACTAATTACGACATTTTAGAAAAAAAAAACCCATGTGAAGCACTTTTAATTTAGAGCACTTCAGAGGACTCGAGTTTTTACATAGGCTAATTTTATGACTTTATTTAAAAAAAAGATAATATAATACATGAAAACTGTAAAGTAAGTTACCCCAAAAGTTATTATTGAAATAAAGTGTAAGGTCACCTCACAAAATATCTCCGGTTTAAATCATGCCCCCCCCCACACACACACATATTGTGGATAGTATGCTTTATCCATCTTATTTTCGGTCTTATATTTATATATATATATATATATATACACACACACACACACGCACGCCCCCCTCAAGAGCTTGTTTCCCCCACCACACTCCACACTTCTTTGCCACCTGAGAGCCGTGTAATGAAAAGGAAGTATACCTCAGTTTTAGCTTATGTGGTGCTGACTGACAGCTCACAGCTGACTTTTGACGGCTTTAAAAAGCTACCAGACCAAATTATGTATCCCTACGCCGAACCATATGATCTGCAAAAAACATGTCTTTAGCAATTGTCACTTCTGACAGTCAAAATTTAGGTATATACCTAAATGTTGACTGTCAGAAGTCAGCTGTGAACTGTCAGTCAGCACCACATAAGCTAAAACTGAGGTATATATTCTGTTAAAAGAACGAGTGATACCTTATCTTCTTCCTCTGATGTCGACATTGTGGTAGTGACTATGTTGATGAAGCCAGCGAAAAGGAAGTGGATACCTATATGATATTATTGAGAAAAGAGTTTGTGTTTTTTTTATTTTTAACACTTTGAGGATTTGATCCACAATGATATAAAGTTTTTTGCATATACTTTAGATTGAGTTATGATTAGAAGAAAATGTATGGTCTGGTCTCAACAAGAGGTATCACTGAGTTTGGAACTAAATAAATTAATATCCTATCAGTAATAAACGTTCATATGTTTACCTGTTTGACTATACACTCTCTAATTTCAGCCTATGTGTTGCCCTTGTACTTATGTCATAGTAAAATGTGCACCCAATGTCATGAATAGCTCTGTTCTCTTGTACAGAAATAATTAGCTCCTCTTACCCGCCTCGGTTGTGTAGTTGGCTAACTCGCTAGTTTCATATTGAACCAGTCTGACAAGTAAAAGGGAGATCGAGGTTTGAATCTCGGTCAGGTGAACTGAGGGGGGTTTTTCCTAAATGGTTTTCCACTCTCATTCCATGCAAGTGTGGGTTCACTCCCTCTAAATTCAACCTTACCGATTCCTAATCCATTAGCGTAATTAGTACTTAAGCTTATAACTCGAACCGGTAGTAAGACACAGTACTAAATAAATCAATTACATAAAATTACCTTCTCTTCATAATGGCCTATTTCACAATTCGAATCACTACAGTAACAATACCGCATCACCAGGAGACTTTAAGAGTAAATCAAAGTGGGTGAAAGGACTGGTTGAGAGAATGTGTTGGGGGCAGGATACAGCCGCCATGACACTATCGCACGTGTCTTTTTGTTTTCAAAGCAGAATGAAAATCCCCACACCATATGTATTCGATACTATGCCGCTACTATGGTGCTATGACAGGTGCTGGTAGGCATAGCTAAATATTATAGAAAGGAAAAGAAGACGCTGTAAAGTCTGTTCATTGTAGGAATTGTTTTCTGAAAGACCTTTTTCCCTACCAGAAATCTATTATATAGTAGGATATTGGTAGGAAAAAAAGACCTTTCAGAGAGTAATTCCTACCGTGAATGGAGTTTACACATATGGTACTCTACTGTTACGGTGTGCGAGAACAAGAAATTCAGACACATATCTATAGTTTATTTTTTTGAGGTAGTAGAACTAAATAGAGAGGGATGACTACACAGGGCTGCCACACACCTGAAAAAAAAACTAGTCTAATGGAACATTTTGGAATTAATATGAGTTCTATAATTTGAGTCATTTGAAACCTTTATAAATTAAGTATATAGTTGTACCATATAATTTTACGACTGAGTTAAGTGTTGCCATAATTTAAGCTTCAAGGGATCAATTATTGATCAATTTTAAATTATCTTTATCATAGGTTTTATCACGTATATTAAATACAATGTGTGTTTTTCTTTTAGAATTTGGAGTGCTAGCTGAGATTGGCAAAGCTGTTGAAGAAATGGACTGGATGTGAGTAATTATAATATTGATTGTAATTCATTAAAAAAAAAGTGTTGCTATTTTAAAGTCATATCCAGCCAGGGATGTATAGTTCTAAGGAAATAATTAAGTTACTAAATTCTTTTAATGATGTGATGACAAAGTTATAAAGGAATGTGTGTGCATGTGTGTGTGTGTGTGTGTGTGCGTATACACTAAAATTATAATATTTTGTGACATACTAATGCACATGTTATATATATCATCGTGTCTTACTACCTATTAATGTTAAATAAATATATAATAATTATGCTAATGAGTTAAGGATGAGAAAGGTTGACTTTAGAGGAAGTGACCTGCATTTGCATAGAGGGAGAGTGGGGAACCATTTAGGATAAACCACCCTCTGTGCACCCGACCTGAATTCGAACCCCTATCTCCCCTTCATCGGTAGTCTAGTATATTGCGAGAGTGAAGCCTCAGACCATGTGGCCACTGATACAGGTCATGTTATATAGATGGACCACTGAATATCTCTTGTACTGTCACATACAGGCTGCCCACAGATGTCCAGTCAGAGGCTATCCCTCTTATCCTCGGTGGCGGTGACGTGCTAATGGCGGCAGAGACTGGCAGCGGTAAAACTGGAGCTTTCTGTATACCCATCATCCAGATTGTCTGGGAGACACTTAAAGACCTGGAGGCGGGGAAAGGGAATAAAATAATACAACAAACATGTGAGTTGCTTTGGTTGGTTGACTACTTTTAAGATATTTTGCTTCAAACAACAATATCAGGTGTTTTGTTTACTTTTTAGAAGAATAAAAAACTTTATTTAGTTTAACTTTTTTTCCCCATTAACACTGCATCTTACTAACTGTTAAGGTTACATGCATAATATTTACTAATTATGCTAATTAGTTAATGATGAGGAAGGTAGAATTTAAAGGAAGTATAGCCACATTTGCGTCGTGGTAGAGTGGAAAAAACATTTAGGTAAAACCACCCTCCATACACCTAAACAGGATTCAAACCTCGATCTATGCTAATGAATTAGGTATAAGGAAGGTTGAGTTTAGGGGAAGGTTAGCCACATTTGCTTCGAGAGAAAGCGTAAAAACACTTAGGGAAAACTACCCTCAATACACCTGACGAGGAATTGAACTCCGATCTACCCTGTCTTTGGCGGTCTAGTCTATTGCAATGAGTGAAATTTAACTAGTCATGGGAAGCGTTAAGCAGATACTCCATCATGATATGGAAAATAAAGGACTAATTGTTAAAAAATAGAAATCTCTGGTAGTATTTTCAACCAATATAAAATTACTCGGTGATTAAATCATTTAATTGGTCCAAAATATGAATCTATACAGTAAACAGTCAATACTATAATAATGTTATCCATCACTTTAGATAGTGTAATTCAATCATCCAACATCATCTATTTCCATTCTAGAGATGTTTAGTTTATTTCATATTTTATTTGAGCACAGTGGCATTGAGCAATCAGTTTCAATTGCTTGCAAAATTATTTTAATGAAATTGTTATATAAATAACTTAACTGGAGTGATTATCTCTTCCACATCACTAATGGGCTTACATAATTGAAATCAAGATAAATTATACTTACATAGCTTATAATTTCTTCTTCAATGTTTTGATTTCAGTGATGTATTTCTAATAGGTGTTACTGTCGTTTGACTTGGATGTTCCCTTGAAGCAGACTTTTGTTTCATTGATTGCTACACCAAGTTTGAGCTAAAACATCTTATTGTTTAGAGAAAAAGAGTTTAACCACTATCTGATACCTTAGCTCAGTCGGTAGTGTGTCTTCTTATTGAGCTAAGGGTCCCAGGTTCGATTCCCAGAATGGCAAAAAAAAAAAAATTTTCAGGTGAAATGTGGGCTTACCCTTTCACATTGATAAATTAACGCCCGAAGACTGGATGTTGTACCTGTCCTAATCTTAAGTTAGATTATAAGCCAAACGAAGCTACGACAGGCCTAGCAAGCCCGTAGTGGAAAATATATGTCTTGAATAAAAAACTGACCCAGGCCACAGCCTGGAAACAGTAATGGATGTAAAAAGTTTAATCATCATGGTAATTTTTAACATTTAATTGAGTTAGTGATTAAATCATTTGTCTTAGCTTTTAGAAATGATACATAAATTTAAAGTGTAATTTCGAATAAATCAATTTTGAAATCATTAAATATACTTTTAATCTACAGTACAAATTAAAAATCAAAACTTTTTCTCAAACATCTGATTTATTTTTTAGAATAGTTTCATGTTTAAAGGGTTGTTAGAATTTTCAAAAATTATACCTTTACTTAATTACCTTTCAGAACCGAGACAAAGAGGAAGGGATTGTCATAATTTTTCATATAATCATGCAGTGGAACAAAATTGTTGTCCAACTTTCTGAAATACGAGAGTGAATTGTTGATAAAACAGGAACCAGAATTTAGCAAAATTCACTACATATATAAAAAGATAATTTCACTATAACTTATATATTCTGAGAAACAAACCAAATGAAACCTCATTTAACCAGACCGGTGTGAATAAATTTAGTCTTGCTAGAAGAATGGAAACCCGAAACAAAAATAAATTGTTTAGTCATATAGTTGGAAACAGAAAAGTGATTTAATAAAATAATTCCGAGTATTGAGTAGGAACTTAAAAATTTTATTTTTCTATTGTTTACAGCTCCTCACTGGACTCTGAGTTTCTTTGACCGAGGTTCGGCTCTAGCGGTTACACCAGATGGATTACGCTGTCAGTCACGAGAGCAGAAAGAATGGCACGGTTGTAGAGCCACCAAAGGAGTGCAAGGAAAGGGGAAATACTACTATGAGGCGACTGTCACAGACGAGGGACTTTGTCGGGTTGGCTGGTCTACACAACAGGTACACTAGCTCATCATTTATTGTCTTTATCGCTGAAGTTTGTGCTAGAGACTTGTTAGGCATTAGCAAAATAAGTATGGTTTCTAGCTCACAAATGGTTTTAATTAGTGATGTCAAACTCAGTTATTTTATACCCTCGATTCTTACTGCCATCAAAAGAATCGATTTTAATATTACAATTTTTGATACTTCCAATTACTAGCTCTCAATTAAAGTACTGACAACTAAGATGGAAGAATCCAGATTGAGTAGTAATTGATTATTTCTATACTAGCTAAGCTGTTAATTGCTAAATATTTTGGATCAGTTAATGACCCTATTAGGTGAAAAGACTTGTTTTTTTTTTTTTTTGCTATGCTGTGAAGTTGAATAAATATATTTATATATGAGGTTGGAAACATAATGAAATAGGAAATGTTCAATAATTGAAAAATCGAGGTTGAACTTAAAAATCAGAACTGAGAAAAACAGGTATTGGGTCATCTCTAGTTTCAATGGCATTAAATGTTTGAAAATAATATAATAATTGTAAAATATGAACAAATTTAACCATGCATGAAAATTTCATGAAAAAATACATCACTACTGGCACACTATAATTATTGATAAAGCCATTTTACTAACGTGTGAGCAGCATAAATAATATCAAAATAGCAAATAATGTTTATTTATATCTTTGCACTTAAAATACTGGGAAAATGTATATTTTTGGTCTGGAAAACTTGGTAGTTTTTAAACTTAGAAATTATATTAAGCTTAAATTGACTGACACTTCATGTAAGCATAAATAACCCTGCTATAATATACAAAGTTGATACTTAATTCACATTTTTAAATAAATAACATTTTTGATTTTCAGGCAAATCTAGATCTCGGCACGGACAGGTTTGGTTTTGGTTTTGGCGGAACAGGCAAAAAGTCCAACAATAAGCAATTCGACAGCTATGGAGATTCTTTTGGAATGCATGACGTGATTGGCTGTTTCTTGAACCTGGATAAGGGTGAAATATCTTTCTCCAAGAATGGGGTACACCTTGGCACTGCATTCACTATCCCACAACAAATTAAGTCGTCTGCCCTGTTCCCTGCCGTCGTCCTCAAGGTGAGCAGTCTCTTGTTAAATCCTGATAAATATGTATATTCTAATCCTATCCTAATTATGTTTTTTATTTCATTTATTTAAGTATTTTTTGCTTGGTTTTTAGGTTTATCACAGTTATTTTTATCAAAATAACAAGTTCCTAATTCATTAGCACAATTAAATAAACTTTAAAAATGTTCCCAGATGGCATACCTTTACTTTGTAACTAGTGATGTGAGGGGAAAATAATAGTTCACTCATACGCAGTAGTTCGCGAACTGGGAGAAGACTAAACTAAAACCTGTAGGCTGGGTGGTCGCGAACGACTGAAATACAGGTTATATTTCTATTGGTCGTGAAAAATGAATTTCATGAATGACAGAATTACAAGAAGTAGTTCATGCACTATTGAACTATACATATAATTGAATTCATTTCAGTGAACTAGATCACTTTGAACTGTTCTCAACCGTGAACTACACTGCCCATCTCTGAACTAAATTGATAGAATATTGCAGGGAATTTTGAATGTGAATGGTGGGGAATGCGTGTACTAATCATAATTCCAGATGACGTCATCTGCACGCACCCCGCAAACAGGATTTTAATTTGTCTCCCGGAATTCTTAGCGGCATTGCCAATGTCTGATGCATATGATGCGGATAGGCGAACGTAGTCTCGTTTAAAATAATGTAAATATTACAAAAATCTGATGCTTGTGGTCCATCTGATATGAGCTAATAGGCTCTTACCTTAAGGAAAACCTCTTTTTTTCTTTTTGATTTTTTTTTTATATGTATTTGGAAGAAGATATAGGAAAGGTAGATAGAAAACATATAAAAGGGAAAGAACAAAATTTTACTTCTACCATGATAAGAACAATGCTTACACTTTATGTTGCCATTACTTAAGACAGAGGTAATGGCTGCCTCTTGAAGAAAATCAAAAAGAGGTTTTTCTTAAAGAGATATATATTCACATCCAATGTACATTTCCTTTGTTTGTCCTTTATGTTATTTCTTTCACATGTTTCTATTTAAGTGTCTGTCCTATCATTCTTTACAAATTTCCTTTTTCTCTCTTTTGTGTTTTTTGGTTTCCTCTTTTAGGAAGTTGTTGTTTGCTAATGCTCTGGATTTTGGATTTCATCCATTCTCTGTCTAGCATCCCAATAGTATTTCGTTAGTTGGGTTGGTATATCTCCTTGTATTTTGTTTATTGCTCAACACTGAAGCAGGTGAAAATGTACAGCTAAACAATCATGTCCACAGGTTAATCAGAATAGAGTTACAGCTTTTCTTCATGGGAAATCAGGAACCAAGTTTTTATTTTCTAGGATTATGTTTTATATATTTTTCCAGCACAATTGTTTTTTAATTCTTTCGTTTAGTTTGGTCTTATATTTAGGTTTGATCCGCAGTGTGTGAGAATGATATATCATGTTTTTGGTTCTCATTTGTTTAGTTTGGGTACCGTTCTTTGCTCACATATTAATTGCGCGTTTCAAACTCCCTCCTGATTAGTTCCGATAGAATGAAACCTAGGTCAGGGGATTGGGCGGTGACGATCAATTTTCTTCAAGAAGCAGTCATTATCTCTTTGTCCAGTGGCAGAAATGTAAAGATGAACTGTGTTCTTTTTTTTACTGTAAAAGCCATATTGTGTTCGTTCCCTTTTATATGTTTTCTTTCCGCCTTTCCTGTATCTTCTTCCAAATAATCAAATCTATGCATACTAATACGATACCTATCCTAGTTATAGTTCTATTTTTCATTTAAAGTTTAAACTGTATTTTGTTTTCCAAGGTTTTCCAACTTTTGAAAATATTTATAAAGAATATATTTATTTATACTTTTTTTAACTTTGGTGTAATTTATAACTTAATTTCTGAAATTATTCTGCTCTTTAAAATCTTACATTCATGGATCCCTTGTTGTCTTTCCTATTTAAAACGTGAATGTATTTCTCCCAGAATGCGGAGATGTCGTTCAATTTTGGTGCACAACCTTTTAAATATCCCCCTGGCGAGGGATATATTGCCTTGTGCGAGGCCCCCAAGGATGTTGTGAAGCAGTCAGAGGTTGGCACATCTGGAGCTACTTCGTCATCCGGCAAACCTCGTTCTAATGCTCCGCAAGCCATCATCATTGAGGTAGGGCGCCAAAAATGCATTAAGTAAATATCACAACATGTATTTTGTTTTAATTACTGCAAATTGTTATGATGTGAACATTAATTTGTAATTCACATAACACAAAATGACAAAAGTTGGAACATAAACTTGTATTTTAGACTTGAATAATTTTATTGAGTGAAGTGAAGTTTTCGAAGACTTACTACACTTAGATCTTTCAGCACCTTAAAAATAGATTTTGAAAAAATTATTAGCTGTTTTTTAATTGTTTTGTGTACTTAAAACTAGACATCTGCAAAGAAGGTTTTTTGAGTTTGAATCGAATCTCAAATCAAAGCAAATATTGATTTCAAAAATTTCAAATAATTGTCGAATCAAATTATATCTTAGTTAAATATGCAAGAATTGAGATGTTGAATAAAAAGAATTTGTATTATAAAAACTATTAGATTAGTTTTGGACCTTAGTTGCTGTAAGTTATCGTGTTTAAATGTAGGCTCTTCAACATGTTCATGCTACGATAGTTCACTTTGTCAAAGCTTTGAAGTAAAGAGCACCCACCTATGTTGTGATGATTATAAAATAACCCACCCCAGTGATGTAGTTAGCTAACACGCTAGTTTCATGTTGAGCTAGACTGCCGAGGACAGGAGATCGAAGTTTGAATCTCAGTCGGGTGAATTGGAGCTAGTTTTTCCTAAAAGGTTTTCCACTCTCCCTCCACGCAAATGCGGGTTCACTTCCTCTAAATTCAACCTTCCCCATTTATAACCCATTAACGTGAATAGTACTTAAGCGTATAACCCGAATGGGTTGTAAGATGCGGTGCTAAATAAGTAAATAAAGAAGATTATAAAATATTTTAATATATACCTTCAGTCTTCAAAGTGAACATTTATTACATATTATAGGGTATACCTAGGTTTAATAAAGATTTTTATTGCTAAAAAAAGAAAAGTAACCTATTTTCTGGTCAAAATGATAATGACTAATGAATATTTACAATATCTCACAAGATTTGTTATTAAAAATATATTAACATCATATTTTAGTCACATCGTGGGATTTACAATGGCCTAAATTCTTATTGATTTTTTCTGGTATGGTTTGATTTGAGTTGTAACATAGTAATGCAAGTTAGCATACTCTCTCCCCACTCCTTTCCTGGGGATGGTCAGTGAGACCGCCGCCAGGTGCCGCGAGTATAGGAAAGAGAGTTGCGCCGTCACCTGGCGGTAGGACAGTTCACTTGTATTATGAACAACCAAGCGGTAACACCTAATCTACCTGACGAGCCGTCACACCGTTCATAAACTTATATATATTTTTTTGTTTGAATAAATATTTTATGTGAATAAGTGTGTTTTATTATACTTTATTATTATGCAGACGCCAGCTATTTGTCTGAAACGACATGGGTAACCATGAAGGTGTTAAAGTGTTATCAAATCGAATAATATAAAATTCGAATTGATATCGATATTATCGAAGATCCACATGCTCCTTAAAATCAGTGTGCGAAGTTTCTAAACTATTAAATAGTCTAGAAAATGTATTAAATTGAATGTACATAAAATGTTAAAACTTGTTTTCTCATTTTTACGTTTTTACTACACTTAAATGTCCTTGTTACAGCCATCCCGTGAATTGGCTGAGCAGACTTATAACCAAATCATCAAGTTCAAGAAGTATATAGAAAACCCCAGTGTGAAGGAATTACTAGTCATTGGAGGGGTCAATGTCAAGGATCAGATATCTGCCCTCAATTCCGGGGTGAGTGGTGTTTCCTTCACTTGTGTACCTGTATTTACAAGTGTGACCAGACATATGGCCGTTAATCAAAAAACTCATGCAAATTATTCCAAATCAAATCGAGTCAGGCCCCGTATTCCTGGGTGTATTTTTAAGAATCTCACTTGGTGTTTACTGTTAAGTTAAATGGGGAAGTCATTCTATTTGCCTGTAAATGTGTCCAAGAATTGTCCCACAAGTCACATAAAACACTTCACTCTTAATGTACTCCAAATATATGAATATTTATATTTTCAAAGGTTTAAAAACCACATACATTTTAGTTTGAAAATCATTTAAAATAAAGTAAAAATAATCACATTAGAACCGCGGTTGTTGAACATAAGGCTGTTCGGAGACTGATTTGTTTGAAAACTGACACCATTTTCCAATAAGAATTAATGTAAAATGGATTCATCTGTTCTCAAACTCCAGATGAGTGCTTATTTAAACATTTATAACAGTACTTAATCTATACAATTTTATACAAAAACAACGAAAATTCTAAAATCTTACACAAAAAGTATAAACACAATAAATGATTTATAAAAAAAACTACAAAGAATTTTTTTTTAAAAAGGCACTGTAAATTCGAGCAGGAGTCTCCTCTGAGTGGAGGGTGTGGAGTAACTGACGCTCTGGCACAGTACATCTCAGTCCCCGGAGCACTTGGCTGCCGGTTCGCCTGTTTGGGAAATGATATTCTGTTTGTAAGCCGGTGCATTATTTGTTCGGAAAATTTTTTCGAGATGAGTCGTTCGACAACCAAGGTTCCACTGTAATTTTATTTAAGAAAACCCATTTGTATTATTTACCATGAATCAGGGTCTCTCTGTTTGCAGGTTGACATTGTGGTTGGCACGCCAGGTCGTATGGAGGATCTAATCTCAGCAGGCCATCTCTCCCTTACCCAGTGCCGGTTTTTTGTACTGGACGAAGCTGATGGGCTTCTCAAGCAGGGATACACCGAGCTCATCGACCGACTTCACCGACAGATACCCAAAATCACCTCTGATGGGCGCAGGCTTCAGATGATTGTCTGCTCAGCCACTCTGCATGCCTTTGAGGTCAAGAAGATGGCGGTAAGGCATTGTTAAGTGCATATGTTGGTTCAAGTATTGCCTAAAGCAGTGGTATCTAACCATTTTTGTTCACGTACCCGCAGGTATAAATTCTCTTCAACTTTGTACCCTCATAGTTGTTGGTGCATAATGGAAGTTTTAAACATATTCTATAATCTACATAAAAAAAAGGTGCTCCCAGATCGCACGTCCTTCCATCAGGGTCTCTTGTGGCTAGCCCTAAATCTGGCCCTGATTACTCATTGTTTATGGAATAAAATTAAAGAAGATATAATTTTACCAAACATTACTGCCTGTAGCAAGCAAGGTCCATATATATTAGTCCTTGCTTGAAATTTTTTAAAGGCGGAAAGTAAAGAATTGATCTATTGAAATCAATCGTTAAGTATCGTAATGTATAAAAGTATAAATCATGATTTTTAATGTTAACCTCAAAAAAAAAATCCTACATATCCATGAAAATACTTATATATATCCTATGATCCGTAAAATCAGCAAAAACTGATACTATCCGTACAAACGGCATCTCTGGCAGTGTTACCGCATTGAAAATTATACTGCACGACATGGTAGTTGCCAAATTACAAAGAAATTGTGTTTATTTAGAAAAAAAAACTTAATGTTATTCGCATGAAAACAGAATTCATGTAAAAATTCACACTATTGCAGATGCGAATTTTTCATGTCCCTACCTATAAAACATCTTAGCATACTCTCAGTGCCTAGAGTGTAATTTTAACATTTAGATTAATTATTTTGTATTTGATCTTTTTTAAAAAAATAACTTTTTTAAAACAAAATTTTACACATTTTACTTGAGCATCAGCAAATAAACATGAATAAAAATTAACTATTTTAATTGTTTTATTTAAAAAAAAAGTACTTAAAATTAATTGTTTTGATTTAAATTGTATTGCTCTAATATGCTGGATAAATATTAACTACTTTCAATGGCCCACTTAATAGCTATTGAAGTTTGACCAACATTTTTGTTTTGTTGTGTTAAGTAAGTGCACAAACCGTTTATTAATAATTTTTTTTGCATCCATTACTTTTTCCAGCCTTTGGTCTGACTCAATTTTTTATTCAAGTCATATATTTTCCACTCCCGGCTTGCTAGGCTTGTCATAGCTTCATATGCCTTATAAACTAACTTATGACCAGGACAGGCACAACATTTAGTCCCCAGCCGTTAATTTATCATTGTGAAAGGATAAACCCATATTTCATCATTTAATTTTTTTCTAGCCGGGCCAGGAATTGAACCTTGGATCCTTAGCTCATTAGGCAGACACACTATTGACTAAGCTAAAGTACCGTGTTGTTTATTAAATATCTCTCTAAAAACATTCATTGTGATAAAATTTAAACAAAAAACTACATGGCGTCAGCCTGCAAGCGAGCTTTGCCAACGGAGTGGAGCGGCTGCTACATTTTGGCGAAGGCAGGGCCAACATTTGCGGGTAGAAGATGTCATGGGGTCGGCACAACAAACCTTCCGGCCGTAAATCTCGGTTTTCTAGACCATTGCCACTAATTATTCAAGTGTATCCTCATTTGTCCTCATGGGGCTGAGTTGAACCCATTCTGGATCCACTGCTTCACAAAAAAATCTGGAATCACCGAGGATCGAAGCCGGGACCTCTGGATCTGTAGCCAGGAACTCTGATCACTAGACCAGGGAAGCTGTCAACTACATACAAATAAGACATTATTACATAAATTCAATGAAAATATAACATGATCAATATCAATTGCATAACGTTGGCATCATTGTGATTCCCCCATCTCGGCTCTAATGAAATGTATAATTTTAACATTTATATATTTTTTTTCTGTTCACTCACTAAAATATGATTCATTATTTGAAATTGCAGATGTAAATTAAAGTCTTACTATTTGATTTGCAAATACTTTAATTACAATCAGCACTGTTACCACACATTTAACCTAGACTCGTATGTATGTGTGTGTGTATATATCAGGAGCGCTTGATGCACTTCCCAACATGGGTGGACCTGAAGGGGGAGGATGCAGTTCCAGAGACAGTCCACCATGTGGTGGTGATGGTAGACCCCCAGAAGGACACCAGCTGGCAGAACTTGCGCAAGCACATACAGACAGATGGGGTGCATGCCAAGGACAATGTCCGGCCTGGAAACAACACTGCAGGTATATATATACCTTCTTAAAGAGATGTCACAACTCCTTTCTTTCTCAATTTCAACCTCGATTCTTTATTGTGATTGCTAAAAAAATTCCTGTAATAGATCCACGCATAAACCATTAAAAAGTATATAATATACCTTTTTTTTAAACTACTTTTTTTTTTAGAATTTTTTTATAATCACACAAATTTGAATTTTAAAATAAATTTAACATCATTGTACAACTTTTTTTAACTAGACAAAAGGAAATGTTGAGGAACTATTTGCTATGAAATTATATCTTTAGATTGAATAAAATTAGTCGAAACTAGGAAATTTCAAGAAGAATATAAAAAATAAGAGTACTCAAAAGTTTTTGAATTTTGTAAAAAATCTTTTGAGTCTAGTTCAAGTGACTGCTAAGACTTGAACTCATATTTTTGAGTACTTGCACACCCATACTAAAAAGTGTAAATATTAAAAAAAAAAACTCAATACTGTCATGTTGCCGTTCCCTTTCATCCTCAAGGGGAATGCAGGTGTATCTACTTACAATCAACTCCTTTAGACAGGTAACTTGTTGCTAAGGCAATAATTTGTAAAAATACTCATATTTAGCAACCTATTCAGTGTGGGACTCAGTCATGACTCCCCAAAATAGTTGTCAACTATTATTCTTTTACAGTTTGTGCTATTGCACGACACTAAACGCTTATTATCTTATCATTGTTATGTTTGTGTATAGTTTAAACAGGTAGTAAAGACGTGATGCTTGAAAATGTGTAAAGTATTTTTTCCTAATTTCATGGCAAGACTAGTACATTATTAACATTCATCATGGTAGGCCTAACTCGTCTTCCGGCTCGCGCAAGGTATGGGAGTAAAAGGGAAAAGAAAACACCTGCGATATGACAGAAATGTGTACACTGCATTTGTATCTGAATGATTAATCGAAATTTTCTCTCGGCGACGATGGGGGACAAAGCGACAAAGTTTCTTGTTATAATAACTACAATATGTCCCAATTATGACAGAATGAAGATTTTTGCACAGTGCTTAGCTGTGAAGCCATTCTAAAATGGTCAAAAACGGCCTTTTAAACACAGTTTTTATCCAAATATCATTTAATATTTCAACATTGTTCATTATTAGGAACTTATATTATCTCCATCAATGTTTAATCAGAAATGATCCACGTGCAATAGTGTAAATTTACGATTTCTAGCCGACTAGATCAGAGAGTTGATGGGCATGTGATGCACGCTGTCAATAATATGTATGGAATAAAAAGCCTTAAGCAAAATATCATTTCTAATAAACTAAATATAATAAAATTGTAGGAAAATGCCTAAATACACTAACATATGTTTACAAATATGTGTTAGTGTTTTTACTTTTATTTGTTCTTTATTTTTCTACAATTACATCATATTTATTTATTACATATTATATATTTGAATGCTTACATTAATAGTTATCGTTGAGATCACCACCACCACCACCACCACCACCACCACCAAGGTTTGTCTTGAACATAAGCCTTTCCATTTACTTCTCTCTCCCCACCACTTATCTTCTTCCACTCCAGCCTCCTCTCCTAGATGAGATAATCTTCCTAATTGGTTGATCACTGTTTTTAGAGACGTTGTCAGAAGCTGTGAAAATGTTGAAAGGGGAATACTGTGTGAGAGCAATTAATGAGCACAAGATGGACAGAGCTATCATTTTCTGTCGCACCAAGTTGGACTGTGACAACCTGGAACGCTACCTCAACCAATTGGGTGAGTATTGATTGCTTATGATTAAGAGATCCTGATTAGGGGCAGATAATATGATTAGATTTTGATATAAAAGTATGTAAAAGAATATTTATTTTTGGTAAAAAATGGTAACGAATCAACTTTTTTTTTACGTAGTAAGGGTGTGTGAAGCTTCGGAACTTTGACTTGGCTTCGAAACAAACATCATCTTCGACTTTGCTTCGAAAAAATTAGATTCACTGATAAAAATATTGACAACTAAAATACCCCGTTTATTTTCATTTATAGTCATTCTGAGCCGTTTTGTACATTACAAATTAAAATTTATAAGGAAAAATTCTAAAGTAATTGAATTGCATGTTGTGATAATAACTTGACTTGTCAGAGTAACACGAAATATTACAAAAAATTGTACAATAAAACATTTCTAAATAATTATAGTGCATAAAGTATGGTAAATAACTGCAATGTAATATTATTTCAAGCATAAAACAACTAAAAGAAAATATTCAAACTTCAATTCGGCTTGGAAAATATTTAATATATTTTATTCGAGTTCACTTCGAATTGAAAAAATGGACTTCGCACACCGCTATTAAGTAGTATTGTGCAACGATCTTAATGGATGAAATAATGAAGGATGCCAAAGGGAGATGTCAGGACAAGGTAGGCCTTACTGTCGGTGTTTGTGTTTCTGGACAATATAGTAATTCGGAGAAACACGAAAGATGATGTACAAAAGAGACTATATCTATGGAATGTGGAATTCAAGAACTTTGTTCTTAAAATCAGTAAAAGCAAGACAGTGGTAATGTTGGTCAACAGACAGAAAACACCAGTCAATATCACAGTGGAAGAGACGTCAGAGCAAGATTAATAATGAAGCTATGCTAGAAAAAAATAATTTGAAATTGCGTTTAAAGGGGTTTGGCAACGTAAAAAGAATAGATACAGGATGGGTGGCAAAAAGGTGACTGGAAGAGTATTTATATATTTAATGGCTGAAAAAACACATTGGCTTTGGAAAACCTGGAAAAGTTAGGGAATTTTAAAATAGAGTTTGGCCATACACCCTGAATTATGAACATGAATAGTGCCATTTTGAAATGATTCATATGTTTTATGCAAACTCTGAAACCAGAAATATGGAATTATATTAAATACACAGCAGAACCTCGACTAATCCGAACTAATTCAGATTGAAGCTTGTTCCGAATAGTGGAAATTCGGATCAAGCGGGAGAATACAGAAAGGTCTGCGAAAAGTATTTTCACAAATTTTAAATTACATGTTGAATGAATTTTATAACATTTAAATTCATTTAACTGGTGTATAACATGTATTATAGTTTTACATTTACAGTATATCTGTTTGCAATATTGTAGTTATTTTTAGTTACAGGAAAACAGTCTTGAATACGTGTAGATATTAAGCATTTATTATCACAGTTTCTTGCCATTTTCTTTAAACTTTGAGTTTGTTAACCAATAAATTATATTTAATTTGACACCATTTTTTTCCCCCCCATTTTCCAAAAATAGTATTAGGATTATCAGGATTTTTGTACTACCGGTGTTCAGTTTAACAATGTTTTACTGTATTTGTTTAGTTGTGTGTGTTTGTGTATGCGTAGCTCTGCTTTTCTCTTATCCCCCTTACTGTTTGTAAATGTGTGCGTGTAGGTGGAAATGGCCGTGATAACCCGTACTCGTGCATATGCCTGCATGGTGACCGCAAGCCCCAAGAGAGGAAGGCCAATCTGGAGAAGTTCAAGAGGCAGGAGGCCAAGTACCTAATCTGCACAGATGTGGCTGCAAGGGGTCTCGATATAACTGGGCTGCCATTCAGTGAGTTTAGCTTTCACTGTTACTCATTAAGCTTGATTCACACGTTCGCCGAAAATAGGAAGCAGAATTTGCTTGAGTAGTGCAGCAATTCACTCGCTGTATGTTGACCCATGATGCATTGCAACACTAACTTAAAACAGCTGATTATCAACATATTTTATTTTCTAGTTGATAAACATAAATTTTAGATCATTTTCCTGATGGGTGTTTTTAAATTATAATTTTGTGTCGTGGCACAGTCCAATACATCGATACACACACTTTACAATAACGGGTTATTTTGAATCTCCTCACAATGACCAACGAAGTTGTCTGCTTTTGTCTAGCTGCAGAGCGCATGTGTACTGATTTGAGATGGTTGGTTCTGAGATTTGATTGGTTCTCCTGTGCTGAACCTCTTGGGCAGAGCGAATGAAGTAGATGTAAATTGAACATTAGCAGAACAGCTCACACCAGTTAGGCGAAAATCTTGTGATCGGCTTGGAGCTCTTCACATGACCACGTTTCTGTTCTGTGCTAGTTTTTCAGTGAACGTGTGAATCCATAGCCACACTTCACTTTCTTTGATGGATAGTTTCCAATTAATTTAATGATTACATTTATTTACATTAGTTTATCGAGACTTGAGTTTATCATAATTTTTTAAGTAAACCGCTTAATTTTTGATACGATACAAATACTAAAGAACAGAAAAGTGTGATGGGAACAAATACAATACAAAAAAAATAACCGTTTTTACTTATAGGGTTATTAGTTATCTTTACTTATTCTCTCTACCTTCTTTGATACATGCTATGATTGTTTATGTTACATAATTGCTTGTTTCACACACTCCCTTAAGGCTGCTACATGGGAGAGCTTTGAGATCTGTTGTGGACGTTTAGAAATCTTTAATTATTTATGAAGTGGTTTGTGTATCTATTTGTAAGAAGGTACCACAGAAGGTGGATAGACATATATAAAAGGGAACAAACACAAAATGGTTTTTACAATTAAAATAAGAATATAGCTCACACTTTACATATCTTGTTTCCTCCTTTTTCCTCTACCACACTCCTCAGATACTTGACTCTTTCCACTTTCTTCATTTGTTCTCCTAAAGTTACTCCCCTCGTTTAGCTATAATTTTACTTCAGTGTTGAAGTTACTAATTCGCCCTTCTTTACATTAAACTTCATTCCATATTGTCCTACCATCTCACAAATACTGTACACAATTATTATAAAATGTGCATTAGTTTCTTTACTGTCAAAACGGCTGAAGATAACTTAATTTTTGATTTTCATACTCTCCATCTACTAGCTTTCTTTCTGTGTTCCAGTGATCAACATGACTTTGCCAGATGAGAAGTCTAACTATGTGCATCGTATCGGTCGTGTGGGTCGAGCAGAAAGAATGGGGCTAGCCATTTCGCTGGTGTCAACCGTGCCAGAGAAGGTGTGGTACCACGGGGAATGGTGCTCTTCACGGGGCCGCAACTGCTGGAATACTAAGCTCATAGACCAGGGAGGATGCTGTATTTGGTACAATGAGCCCAATGTGAGTATACCATGTGAGCTAGTATTTGTATTTGAGTTTCAGAAGTTGGGTTCTTGCGCAGACATGTTGATATCAACTTGACTATCATATATGGGTGAATAAGGAGTTTCTTTATCTTAAATCCAAAGAAAATACAGAAAATAGCTAGAAAATTGTAGGGCTCAAAGCTCACAATTAAAAACACAACAAAACCAAAATGATATATTGTGGTTATTTATAGAACTTTATGGATTAAAATTACTTAAAAAATGTTTTATTGCGCAATTGTTTGTGATATTTTGTGTTACTCTGACAAATCAAGCTATTATCACAACATACATTTCAATTACCTCATATTTTTTCCATATAAATATTAATTTGTAATGGACAAAATAGCTCGGAATGGCTACAATTGAACACAAAATAAGTATTTTAGCTGTCTTTATTTTTATTGGCAAAGCTTTGAAGCCAGAATTTGTTTTGAAGCGAAGTCGAAGCTGATGTTTATATTGAAGTCAAGTCAAAGTTTCAAAGCGCCGCACACCCATATTTTATATTGTTAATTCTTACTAAAATCAATCTAATTTACCAATATTTTCGTATTAGAGTTGAAGTAGTCACTTTTGCGGAAAAAGATCTAATTTTGTTTTATTTCGACTGTATGAAATACCTTTTAAAATGCTAGGATGAACTCTAAACATATTTTGATATTCCTTTGAATGTGCAGATTAAAAGTTTGTAAAAACATGTTTCGCATATTTCAGGGTGGCTACCTATCTCTCTTTGGTCCTTTAATATAGATTTTACTCAGCCTGTGGTGGGGTCTGTTTAGTAGAATGCCTCAATTTCCCTCTTCCTCCTGTGCTCTCTTCCACGCTCACTTGCACACTTGATGCTATCTGTTCCTCCCATCTCTTCCTTGGTCTCCTTTGCGGTCTCTTCCCTATGTACTTCATATCCATTAATCTTCTTGGAATCCTCTCCCCTTCCATCCTCATTACGTGTACATACCATCTCATCCCATCTCTTCAGGTGACAGTAGCATGCTCCTCAAATATTTCAGTCCCATGGTCTCCACTTTCCTTGTTTCTCTTTTATCCAAAGTCCACGTTTCCGTATCTATGGCTATGAAGTATGCTCCATACAGCATTTCCTTACACTTTAGGGGCACTTCCCTTTTCCATAGTAGGTCTCTTGCACACCTGTAGAAAACCTCTCCCTGCTGCCCTCGTCTCACTAAATATTATACTATAATTCACTAGCCATATTTTAAGTGTGGGTTTAGTGAAAGTAATTTATAACAGAACCATTGATGATCAACCTACTACTAAAATTGATTAGTATGCAATTTTGAATATCTTAGGAAGATGTATATGAATGTTTATTGTTGTCAGTACCTGGCAGAAATCGAGGATCACCTGAATGTAACCATCCAGCAAGTGGAGCCTGACCTGAAAGTTCCCATGGATCATTTTGATGGAAAAGTGATATATGGGCAGAAGAAACAGAATGCTGGTGAGATATCTTATTTAATATCAAGAAAATGTGTGATTGTTGCAGCTATTTAAATAACGGAAAGAATAGCTGTTTAGTCAACAAAAAAAGTCTTGATATTTTAAAATTTGGCATATTTAATAAACTTAGGAACAAACTTAACAGTAAACTAGACATAACCTTGTAGTGTGGTTTATGCTATTTTTTTTATATATCATTATTCAACTTAAATTTGAAAAGTTATAGTTTCAACTACAAACGTTTAATGATGTTATGTATGCAAGAAGGCTAAGCAAAGAGTAATAGGACACACAACATAACTTGCACAGTTAAATAAGTGATAAAATCACACTTTTAAATGCTGCCACTGGATAAAGAAGTGCTCAGCCACAAAGTCATAACACATAACTGACAAAAATTGGCGCTTTTCCAAAACCTCGCTAGTGACACTGCTGGGTGATGATAGGACTAACCGCAGCGATCCTAGTGTTGACGGGCTCAAGCTACCAAAAGGAGCGCAACCATTTAACCTGGAGGTTGAGTTTCTAGGTATATTATTTGTCTGTGCACTTGGCGGTAAAAGTAAATTTGCCAAATCTTAGATTACATAATAGGCCTACCATGTTCCACAAAGGCCCTTGTTATCTCCAAAAAATAAGGGAAAGGGTTGGATGAGGAAATAGTCTAACCGAAACAACACAAACCTTTACATATAAAGAAAATTGCCACATAACTAATTATATAAGTTGGAGACTTTTCAAATAGAAACTCACCTGCCATGTCAGTGCCTGGCATGCAATTACCTTTGGATGGAGTAGATTGAAGAGCTTCATGTATATAAATTTTTGATCCTTTATGTTTGTTAAAGGATTTAAAAAAGGCCCGAGTTAAATCCTTTTCACAATTGTGTTAATAAATTGTGTGATAAATTAACTTTTAGCAGCCTGTGTTGTATTATTGGTCCGGCTTTTCTCCCTTTTCCTCAAGTAGGCCTTTTTACTTTCGCTCAACACCTCCGAGAGAAATGATTGTGGTCGTCAAAAAAATCAAACTCGAAATTTTGATAAATGTTGACATTTCATGACCCCGTAAAGTAAAAAAGGGGTTTTCGCAATGCCATTTGTCTGTACCTCGGACTAGAACTGAAACTATTTTACAGATTGGGCTAAAACTTGGTATCTGGGACTTTCATAAGGTCACGGGGGGGGGTTGGAATTAGATATCCAACCCTAAATTTAAGGGTAGTTTACTGAAGGACAAAAAAGAAAAGAAAAATAACTTTTTTGAAATTCGCTCTAACGATTCTGGTTAAATTTTATATCTAAACTTTGTTTATCATTATAAATAATATGGTAATTCTCATTTTATCATGAAAATAACTTTGAGGGGACTTGAAAAATTTTCATTTTCATCATTTCTTCGCAACTATTTGAGATACAGAAATAATTTTCCATTGTAAAGTTGTAGTACTATTGAAGATAAAAATATTTGATTTTAAATATATTTTTATAAAACCAATAATTTCTGAGCTATAAGCAAATATATATATAACTTTTAATTCAGGTCGTAGAAAATGAGTTTGATTCTTATGCTCTTTGGTGGACAAAGATGTTTCTCTTTTCTCAATTTTTATGTAACAGTGTATATTATTTTTACAAATCTTAAGAGTTTTTATTAAATATCTATATTAAGATAAAGGCGGGAGAAAGTCTGTGTGGTGCACCTATAACATCCATTTATAGTTAATAATGGTACTATTTATATTAAAAGAAATTAAGGTTCTCTCTTTAAAAAATTTCTAATTGCTGTACAAATGTATGCACATAATTTTTAATGATAAATAAATTTACCGTACCACAACTTGTGTTGGGTGTATCAAGTGCACTGCACCAAGATGTTGACATGTTTCATGATTGTTTTACAGGTTCAAATTACGAGAACCATGTAGCTCAAATGGCCCCTACTGTGAAAGAACTGTCACAATTAGAGAGTCAGGCACAGCTCATGTATCTCAAGAGACACTACGGGAAGGAGGCCCGCAACCGCTTTTAAAGTATCGACTCATCTTATTTGCAATTACCGATACTGGTGTCTACGTTTCAAATATGAAATGAAACTGTATCTTCAGCAAATATACTAGTTCATTAATAAGAATTTCAATCTTCTTTTAACATACCTGAAGCGAATTAACTAGGGATGTGCGAGAACCACTTTATAAATTTGAGACAATATCAAGTTGAGAATATGAAAATATATCGAGACGCAAGAATTACATGATCAGACCTCCTTTGAAAGTAGACAAATGTAAATTATGTTTACTAGGGTAAATGTATGGAGTGCAAAGCTACTTGTTGGCATTTGAGCTGGCGCTTGCTTGCTTTGTATTGTCTTTGAGTTTATTCAAACACTTAAGATATAGCTCAATAAGAGTTTAAAATGTCAAAGTTTGATATTGAGAAAAACACTTTAGGTACGACCATAACATTTCTTAATGAGGCCTGTTTTTGGGCCTTTACAGTATTATTAGAAATTATTAACTTATGAAGTGAGATTGAAATTTTTTTTGCTCGTGAATTTTCAAGGTATTTTGAGTCTGGCACATCTTTAGAGTTAACTCATTTATAATAAAATACTGGCCACCTGAAGAGTTTGTTCATTTAGACTTTATTTTTAACCACATGCAACTGTTTGTATATTTAAAATGTTTGAAAAGTTTTTAACTAACCACTTTTGATTTTTATAGCTTGTTCTTCCAGAAACTGCATATAATTATGAGTTGTTAAACATGTGAAGCTACAGTATCATTTTTGTATCTCCTATACATTAGTGGTTCCTTCTTCTACTTCATGGTTACAATAAATAACTTATAAATTATTTTGTGAACTGTGGGTTTGTTTTGTGAAGAGTAATTTGTTCAACTAATCTCCATTAAAACATTCATCTAAGCAATTTCCTTTTTTTTATTTCCTTTTTCATTACTAGTTTTTAAAAAATATCTATTTTTAATCTTTATTTATTTATGGATGGATTTTTTTAAACTGGTATAAACAATTGTCTTCTCATTTAGGAGTGTTTTATATTTGGAAGAAGGTACAAGAATTTTTTTTTTTTACTATTATTTAGCACTGCGTCTTGCTACCCGTTCGGTGGAGAGTGGAAAACCATTTAGGAAGAGAAAAAAACAGTTCACCCGACCAATATTCGAACCTCAATCTCCCCGTCCTTGGTGGTCTAGCTCAACACGACTGGTGCGTTAGCCAATTACGCCACCGAGGCGGGTAAGGTACAAGAAAGTTGGATGGAAAACATATAAAAGGGACGAACACAATATGGCTTTTACAATGAAAAGAACACAGTTCACACTGTACATTGCTGCCACTGGACAAAGAGGTAATGGCTGCCTCTTGAAGGAAATTTATCTTTACCACTCCCCCTCCTACAGAACCTAGAATTATGACATTTGATCCCACAGTTGGGTGACACCAGTAGGTAGTACTTATTCTGCCATAAATTATGGATGTGTCTAAAACAACCTAGTGGTAGAAAGGATCTAATATATGGGTAGCAGGAGAAGTTTTTCTAAAGGTGTGTAAGAGACCTGGTATAGAAGAGAGAAGTGCCCTTGAAGTTGCTGTACAGGTCGTATTTTGCACCCATTGTCACATATGCAGCAGAAACATGGACATTGAATGTAAGAGAGACTAGGAAAGTGGAGGCCATGGGAATGAAGTTAGTGAGGAGCATGTTAGCTGTCACGAGGAGAAACAAGATTAGGAATGAAGTTATCCGGGGAAGAATGGGGGTACATGTAGTACATGAGACAGTAGAGGAAGCAAGACATGAGATGGTATGGGCATGTAATGCGGATGGAATTGGCTAAGGATGTCATAGAAAATGATGGAGATGTAGGATGTAGGAAAAATACCACAAGTAACACCAAGAAAGAGATGTGAGGAAAATATAACAGAAAGTGTGCAAGTTAAAGGAGAAGTCATTTTATTAAACTGACACAGCCATAGGCTGGAAACTGTTGATGCTTCTAGAGTCATCCAATTTTCAAAAATTTGCTGGGGGAAGAACACTTAAAATATATTCTATAATCATTCTAGACAAAGACCATTCTAAATAGCTTGAAGAGGGAGTCAATTTTTTTTAAAAAATCCCGAGAACGAGCTTTTTAAATATTTTCTAGAAAAATTTAGTTTTCAAACATTCTCCAAGAGATGATCATTCCAAATAGCTTCTGGAGATAGACAATAAGTTTTTTTCCCAAACGAGGATATTCACGATAGCTTAAGAGCAGCCAAATTTCAAAAAAATTCTGGGTAGAACTTATCCAAATACCGTTTAGAGTAGTTTGATTTGAAAAAGGCGAGAAACATTTAAAATATCTCCTTGGGACATTCGAATTTCAAAAGATTTATTGGGGAAAGACCCCTCTAAATAGCTTATAGAAGAGTCCAATTTCCCCAAAAAAATTCCAGATGAGGGCCATTAAGTATTTTCTAGATATTTGACGGATGAGGGTACTAGGCCCTCCCACCCCCTTTGATTTGGTAACCAAAAACCCTCTAAGAAAATAATGTTCTGCCATCACTAAAGTCAAGACGTACAAAGAGAGGGGGGGCCCACCCTTTGCCCCTGGTACCGGGCTTGGTTTGAGCTCCTGGTGGACCTGCCCATACTCATCACAAGACATGGTTCGGATAATTACGTCTTGTAGATCACGTTGGGCAGTACATGCAGCACGAATGGGAGATTCTAGAACTGTGTTCAGAGTACTGACTGACAAACCAAATGGGAAGAGACCATTGGGAAGACCTAGACGTAGATGGGAGAATAACATTATAGTAGACCTGAAAGAGTTGGGGTGTAATGAGGTGGACTGAATTAAACTAGCTCAAGATAGGAACAGGGTGTGATGAGGTGGACTGGATATAACTAGCTCAAGATAGGGATAGGGTGTAATGAGGGGGACTGGATATAACTAGCTCAAGATAGAGATAGGGTGTAATGAGGGGGACTGGATATAACTAGCTCAAGATAGAGATAGGGTGTAAGAGGTGGACTGGGTAGCTTGAGATAAGGAAAGGCTGTAATGAGGTGGACTGGGTAGAACTAGCTCAAGATAGAGATAGGTGGCGTACTTTAGTAAGTGGCAATGAAATTTTGAGTTCCTAATGCCATAAAGTAAGAAATCAACCGATCTTAAAATTGTAATTAGTCGTTACGCCTGAGAAGATATTTTAAACTGAAAATATGATAATATCGAGTCAATGATTTATTAGATACTACTTATCAGGCTTAAGTATACCAGAGTAGGGCTAACATTTTTTTCACTCCGTCTTATACCTGTTCAGGGTATACACATACTTGATCATTTCTCTAATGGGGTAGGGATGAGGAAGGAAGTATTTTAGAGGTAATATACCCGCATTTGAGGAGAAGGAGCGTGGAAAACTATTTAGGAAAAAAAATCGCCCTCAGTAGAGCCAACCTGGATTCGAATCCCGATCTCCCTGACATTAGCAGACCAGTCTAACACAAGAGTGACGCCTATTAAAGCGTTTGATCAAAACTTAAAAATTCATTTCAGATAAATTAGTATAAGCATATAGGCCTATACATTTTTAAAGATTGACTCAACCCACTTTGGTGGCCACATGGTCTAACGCGCGACTTTCGCAGTAGACTAGTCTGCCGATGACGGGGAGATTGCGATTCGAATCTCGGTCGGGTGTACTGAGGGTGGGTTTTCCACTCAAATGTGGGTACACTGCCTATGAATATAACCTACATAATCCCTAAGATCATTAACGTAATTGGTACATAACCCGAACGCGGTGCTAAAATATATTTATATATATATATATACTCTACAGTATTCTTACCATATTATGGAAAAGAAAGGGCTAAAGAAAAGTGCAAAACCAAAAAGGTAAACCCCAACTACATTTAGTCAGTGAGGTTCTAAATTTTTTCAAAGGGAGGACCTGAAGCTTCACCCCCCCTCCCCCCCAACCTCCNCTACATATATATTTACATATAAATATGTTTTCAAAATAAATATATAAGACACGAATCGTGAATGCACCTTGCCCCACTTATGTGAACATACCCTTTTACCATACTGGTGTAGACATACAAGAAGATTCCAAGGCTACTTGTACGCTGGGTCGTGACGATTGAAGCTCGCGCGCACGCGCAGTACTCTGGGTATACAGGTAGTGGCGGGGCAATTCAGTCTCGGCTGTTTTGTTTACTTTTGAACAGCTTGCGGCCGAACGTGTTCGTGTTAGGAGTAATGTGGAAAATAGCGGTTCTTGTGTGTTGTGTATATTTAGTGTCAAGTGCCGGAGTCATCTTTTAATCGCTTCCGTGTTATTTTTTTGTTTCCTTTTCTCGTAATAATTTTTGTGTTTGTAAATAAAGAGTGAGAGTGCTAAAAAAAAAGTACAAATTGTTTTAAAATGTTACAACAATGATTTCTGAAGAGGGGATAAAAGTGACCAAATCGATTGAAGAGTTCAAGAAAGAACATTCGGATGGTTTTCATTTAATCCGAGTAAGTTTTTTTGCTATTTATTTTTTTGTAATGTTTTCTCTAATTATATTTACCGTATGTTTTCGTCGTTGGCACCTGTGTTGACACATCTGTTCACTGTCAACGTGCTGGTCCGCTGCCATTGCCCAATTTATAAAAATTAATGTTCCTTCTATAATTAAACATTATAGAGCATGTTATGATGAAAGGGTACTATTTAAAATATAAGAATTAACTAAAATAGTTCTTACTGTTTCAACAATTAAACCATTAGACATTTTCAAATAATTATCAAAAATGTTCTATTTTTAAAAATTCAAAGAATTCATAGAATATTTACCATAATCGGTAATGGATAATAACACTTTAAATTTTAATATAATAATTCAAAATGTATGCCTAAAAGTATGGTACGCATAAGTTGAATTTTTAATGTTTTTATTTTCATCAAAGCGTATAACTTTGAATCTATGTTCATTTACAAACATCTATTTTACCAGACGTTCCATTCAAAAGATGTCATCATTCGCATCACATAAACCCTAATGTTTTTATGAGAGCGTTGCGATGAATAAAAAAAACCTTTTTGTTTCGCTTCATTTTCATGGTATATGGTAAAAAAGTAATTAATTTACGCATCCAAGTATGGGTTGTAAATATTTATTAATAATAAATTAATTGACGTAGAATACGAAGAAACATTGCACTTTATTTTATTTTAAAGAACTTAATTTTATCTGAAATATTTTGTATATTTTAATAAATTGCCTTCTACAGTAAATAACAACTGATTGACACATTTAATGTAATTTACATAAGACGTGGAGTGTCGGGGAGGTTGAGGTTCGAATCTCGGTCGGATGGATTAGGAGTGATTTTCCGAATGGAATTTATCATTGTGGTTTTCACATCCTCTTCAATAATGTGTTAATATTTTTATATGTGAGTTGATTTTTAACGACTAAACAGAATGGAAGGGTTGAATTTTAAGGATTTTAACAAGGGCTCGCCTGGAGATAGAATGGGTAAACCACATTTTGGAAAACACCTCCTCCAGTATACCCGGATGGGCTCGAATCCCGTTCTGTTGAGTCAAAGCTATGACTATTTATGAGTAATATAGGTCTGATTATAACCATTATTCGAACGAACTACAGTTAATATTTTAGCGTAAAAAAAGTTACTAATAATATTTCTAAACTTAAGTTGAGTTAGGTTTTTTTGTGTCATATTAAGGCATACCTAACTATGGCCCTTTAATACGGTTTAATAATTTTAGTTAATTATTTACTATGTTCACTTTCTTTACACATAGGTAGCTACTCCTATTTTCTACCAACTAAAACTTAGCAAAATAGTAATTTTAATTATTGCTTAAATAAACAACAGTTGAATGCCTTGGTATCACGTTTTAAAGTTAACACTTGGCTATATTTGAAATTAAGTTAATCGTCCATTTCCCCTATACTAGTTACCAAGTAATACAATTAGGCTAAATCAAAGGACCTAGGTTCGAGTCCTCTGTTCAGGTGTCGATGTTCGAAGTATATTTTAATTACAAAAAGTGGTCTAAGGGTAAGGTGTCAGACTTCTGTGCTGAAGGTCCGGGGTTCAATCCTCGGGTCCCGGCACAGATTTATCTGATTGCCAAACCCTTCCTTCACCTCTGACAAGACGTGTATTAATCACAACTTGTGAATGTGAGGAATGCCAGGCCTCCACCGTGGTTCGGATTCCACGTTAAACTGTAGGTCCTCCATTTCATCTCACAATCACCCTACCATTACACATTAGCGTAAGTGCGTATAACCCGAACGGGTAGTAAGACGCGGTGCTAATAATAATAATAATTACATAAACAAATAAATATACATTATTTAGCGGGACCTTGAGTTATTAGGAGATATAAATATTAACTACATTTTCTGAAAATTGAAAAATGACACCTGGACACGGAAATCGAACCCTGGACCTTTTGGCTTAGTACACCAATGATCTACCACTGAGCTATCCAGGAGTCATCCCGTGCTCGGGGTCATTCTTCACTCATATTTTAAGGCAGAGTCTATGATGGACGTGTGGAAATTGTCAGCTTTATTGACGAGCCATCAGATAATAATAATTGTACGAGTGGCAGTAACAAGCCAACTACCGAGTCGAAGATGGCTGCGTTATCTGATGGCTCGTGAATAAACCTGACAATTTTCCGCACGTCCATCATAGACTTTGCCTTAAAATATGAGTGAAGAATGACCCTGGGCACGGGACGACTTCTGGATAGCTCAGGGGTAGAGCATTGGCGTACTAATCCAAAGGTCCCGGATTCGATTCCCGTGTCCAGATATCATTTTTCAATTTTCAGAATATGATATCTAGATGGTGAATTCCTCTCTAAAATTAATAACAGCTTCGGCTATTTGATTACTGACTACATTATTACGATATTTTAAGTGATAGTAATAATCCCTTGCTTCAGTGATGCAGGACTAAGAACTTTTAAAATGTTTATTAGATATTTATTATAATCTACTACTTCGTATAGTTTTGAATTTTGGTGAACCGTACACTCCGTTTGGCACGAAAGGTTGCAGTACTAACCCCGGCGTAGGCTACTACCCTATGGCCATATCTTTTATCATCCACGCCACAGTGCAGGGATGCACAAACTTACTTACGGGAGGGCCAAACTAAAGAAAGTTCGATGGGCCAAAGATTTATATTCATTTTTCTTCAAATTTCATGAAACAAATGATAAACACATAATATAACTGACCTGAATAAGTTTAAACACATTGAAAATGTATTTAACAATCATAATGGCATATTATGTTTTTAAGTTCGTTCAGAAGATTTATATAACGTGGTGTGAGATGATTGAAACTGATGAGGCGATTCTCAATAAAGAAGACGAAATGCTCATCACTAAGTGCGTCTCTAAAATCACGTTTCCTAAGTCTCATGGTTAAAAAACACTGTTCGAATGATTATGAGGAAGCAAACAATGCCAAGTATTTATCGACATGATTTACCAAGTTTGTAAATGTTGGCTTTTGGCATGGTCTTATACAAAATACAGATTTGTTACGTGTTTAAATAAAAACCTGCTTCACAACGCAGCACATTTGAATTATTTATCTCGCGGGCCAGATTGAACACACCAGTGGGCCGTAGTTTGGCCATCCCTGCCATAGCGGAACCTTGTAAGGTAAACTGTCTACCTTTTGAGGATTAGAGTAGACTCAAGTGTACCTCGAAATTCCCATGAGGTTGCTATTCCCATGAGGTTGCTTTAAAAAAAGAAACGAGTTTGTTTATTACGTAGCGTTTTCTCCTATGCCAAGCACATCGTGATTATTATTCAATACGTGGCCAATACTCGTGGTATAAATGCATAGTGAACCTGTAGAAGGCAGCATTTTAAATACGCACGCATATCATCTCCAAAGTGCGTGTTGCAAAGTGCGTGTATCAACCATTAATCACGAAATAAGCGACTGCGATCCTAGGGGGATTATTAGTATCTTTTTTTTTTACTCTGCTCTTTTCAACTTCCCTGAGGGTACCCCCCACCCCTCCTCCTTTCCCGGTCTAAATGACATCACTTTACAGAGCTGACCGGCGAACTAAACGTCAAGCTCGTCTAGTATGCCGGTGATGAAGAGATCGGGGCTCGGATCCCTGCCAAGGTATACTTTACAGAGGGTGTTGTTTTTTTCTAAATAGTTTTAACTTTTCACTATTTGAATACATTGAAAAATGACGCCTATACACGGGAATCGAACCCTAAAACCTCTGGCTTAGCGTGCCATTGCTTTAACACTGAGCTATCCAGGGATTGTACCTGGCTCAGAGTCATTCTTCACGCATTTTAAGGCAGAGTCTGTGAAGGACGTATGGATATCATCGGCTACTATGAGCTGTCACTTAAATCACGACCACCAGAGACTCGGTTGTGTCTTTATGCTGTCAACAGTACAAATACATTGTACGTTCCAAACGCATCAAAAGGGAAGTAATCAAAGCTATACAATTAAGTATACTATTATATTAAAGGCGAAGCTTGGGGGATGAATGAAGAATGACCCCGATCACGGGACGATCTCTGTTTAGCTCAGTGGTAGAGCATTAGCACGCTAAGCCAAAGGTTCCGGTGTCGAGGTTGTCATTTTTCAATTTATTCGATTGTGACACAGCCATGACTGATCTCCGTTATTATAATCATTCATCCCCACAAGCTACGCCTTTCGTATAAAGGTACTTAATTGTATAGAGTTGCCTTTTCCCGTTTTCACTATTTTATTAGTGTTGCTTTATAGGTTTTAATGACATATTACTATATCAAAAGTGACAGCTGCATATATCATTACCTGACTTATGAATACGTGAAAATAAATATAGTAAATTTCTAGCTATTCCTATGAATAATGGACTGTTGTAATAATTTTAGACAACTTTATAGATTTTTTTACTTATGGTATATTTATCAAACCCCACTCAAATATCAAATATTTTCCTCTCAAGGTTCATCTTGTATTCTCTTGAGTCATATTTTCAACCAGAACTAACTGACGGGAAGTCAAGAGTTCGGAGTCCATATGGTTCCCCATCGATAAGATCTAGCGTGATTATCTGAGAGATAACATTGACATTTTGACTCGCAGACATTCCAAACTGAAATCATGTCCGAGATTGTATTTATAGAAACTTCAAAATACCATCAATATTGAATAGGTCCCTACCAATAATTTTATACTTCTAAATTATCTTATGTGAATTTCAAACTCATTCTAAAATCTTGAAAAATGTATCTATTTATATATAACTCAGGAATACTATTAATAAATTCAGTTGGCATAGTAAGTAACTTGAATTGAACAAGTAACCAAATTGTTGTACTCTGCTTTAAACACTGGACTAGCTAGTAAAAACCATTTTAAGTCCGGGATCTGGTTTCCATTCAAATTTTTTAAAAACAATTGAGGTAAAGATATTAAGAGTAAGATATATGTAATAAGAATTTTGAACATTGTTTATGCTTTTTAAGAGTTTTCGAGCTAATGGGTAAGGAAAAAATTTATATAGATATCCAACCACGTTGCGCCAAAAAAAGGCCCAAATGAAAATACCACATCATTTGCATGTAAAATAATAATTACGTCTTGGGGGTTGAAACATATATTTATTTCAGGTATTTAACGTGCACTTTCTGAACTGACACACGAGAATTTCTATGAGCTAGAGCAAAAGGACATACAAATTTTGTTGGGAAAGGTATTTTAACATACCTTCCCGGTTTATTGCATATGCCATAATCGACAAGAGACCGAAAGCTTGACTTTCCCTCCTGTTTTTTTTTTTTAGTTTCTCTATAGAAATATTATTTTTGGTCAAAATAAATTAAACAATATTCTCAAGTAGAAACATAGAGTTTAATTTTCTTCACATGGTGACCCCAATAGTTCTTGAATATCGGTCAAAGGTGTCCTGGAATTTAATGACAACTTTTTCTATTCATTTAAAAAAAGTTCCTCAGCTGATGCCACAATGCTCATGACAGATATTCAAGAGCTGTTATTATCACCATGCGAATAAAATTATAGTTTATGTTTCTACTGGGACAATAATTTCTTACATCCAATACATTTCTTAGCCAAAAAGAAATGTTTTGCTATAAAAACTGCACAAACACTGAAATTATCTCGCGTCCCCCTACACTCCCACCTTAAAGTTAGTGCCTTTAAGCCCAGTAAAATTCCGGTTTCGCGGTACACACGTTTGTGTGCAGCGCTACAAATTAAAAATAAAATCGGACCTCTGCGTGAGGTAGTTATCGTGCAATGCTCATGATAGATAAACAAACTCTTCGTTTTATTAATATAGGTCCAAGTATTTTGGCTAAGGTTGTCGAAATTTACACCAATTGTAAACTTTAACATAATCTGACGTATGAATACATATCAAAATACTAAAACTCCTCGCAGTTATATAAAAAAATATCCTAAATTTCACAAATATTTGTAATCCAAGTATGCTTCATTGGTGCCTCATAGCAGTAACCCGTTCATCTAAACACCAACCTTGTCAGAAAATCCAACTTTATAGGATGGATCCTAAATTGTCGCCTAATAAATGCTACAGTTCATTTTACATAGGAAGGAACTTTCTTGACATATAAATAAATAATAAAATAAAAACACTGCTTTGAAATAATGCAAATAATAAAGTAAAATGTTAACTGCGAAAAAGTTTATATTTTCTAACAGTTTCTTCCATATAAGAATTTTCTATATTTTCCTGTTCCTCGCTAGTCAATATGTAGAGGATTCTGGCGGGAGAAAACTTTGAGAAAATACAAACTTTTTTGGTTGCCAGTAACATTGCTTGATATAATTTTATTTTATTATTAGTGTTATTGAACCAAAATTGACAGTTGAAGATCATATAACTCTGCGTATAAATATATGAAAACTATTCTAGTAACTTTAATAACTGTCAAAAGTTGTTCCCTATTATCTGAACAGGACTGTACCTGTAGTTCCTATCTAGCTAGCAAGTGTCTCACTGTACTGCGATAAGAAGAACAAACATGGCTGATTGTAAACCTTTCATACAGACATAAACAGACTACATTACCTACCTAGTGTTTGCAGGAAAACGTTCACTTGCTCTCCATATTGTTGCTCAAATATTTCAACACCATAAAATATATTCCGTGGGGGGGAAGATGTTTGTGGATTCAAGTCCGCCCCCTCCTTCATTATTTTTTGTTTTACCATCGCGTCTTACTACCCGTTCGGGTTTTACGCTTATGTACTAATTACGCGAATGTTTTAGGGATTATGAAGGTTATATTTAGAGGAAGTGTACTCGCACTTGCTTGGAGTGAGAGTGGAAAATAATTTTTTTTAAACCTCAGTACACCAGACCGAGATTTGAACCTCGACCTCTTCGTCATCGGCAGTCTGCTCAACTGCGAGAATAGCGCCTTAGACCATACGGCCAACATACTATACCATTCCCTTCTAGCAACACTGTGATTCATTTTCAAACAAGATTATTACCGACTAAAACATATTATGATAATGTCTAGATGCTAATTATAGTCAGCCGCCATTGAAAGAATCTAATTGGGCAGTTTAAAAAATCCTTTAAATCCATTTTAATGAACGCCAGGTTTTCCTCGCGTATGAAGGGAGCAGTCTTGTATTGTCTGGTTTGCCAGTGACGGGGAGGTAAGGATTCTATTCGATCGAGTGTGCGGGAGTGTTTTGCCTTAACTTAAGATATTATTTCACGCTTCCTTCACGTAAATGTGGGAACGTTTCCTCAAAATGTTGCCTTTGTTGTTACTTAAGTCATTGGTGTAGATATGCGGAAAGCCTGGGTGGGTAGTAAGATGCGATAGAGGGGAAAAAAATACGCCAAGTCAATGTGCTTCTTTCGATCTTTGCATATATTCTCAATTTTGTTAGCTGTAAGATAAGTAACATTTTGTAAAAATCGGATACTGAAAAGTGTTTAAAATGGCGTCCAAAAAGTTCTATACATTTATGTCAATCTGACTAAAGATTGAAAATTAAGGTCGAGCCAATCATCAGCAGCAAATACTTGAACAATATGGCCAACATTGGTCACCAACGATGTGAATAATCATACGAGTAGAAAAATAGACCTTTACCGGTAGTTTTTTTTAAAAAAAGTCTAATAAAGAGTGACATATCATGCGAATGTTGGAGGAGTGAGACTGTACTAAAATAATTGAATCTTCTAAAAGTATCATAACCGGCCTTTCCAATAAAATATAGCTGTAGCTCTAAATGCCGTTTACAACATTAGCTAACATTGCTTTAAGACATTTGTATGAAGTTTTATTTTTAGAGTTTTCTCGCTCTTGACGAAACAATATTCATGGACGAGAAATATTTTGTTTGTAGTAACAATTCAAGTCACTACAAATGTTATTGCCAAATATAAAAACACACGAGACAACAAAACAGGAGAAAGATGTTGGTACAATGACATATGAAATCTTTCTCATCTGGCGAACATAAACGATATATATACACTTTCACATACTCATACGTCAAGTCATATTATATTCAGCTCTCAATCTTACTCGTCACCTATAATATAACACAAATAATAATATAAAAGTTATCTATGTTAACCTTTAAAGAAATGTTTGTATTTTCTAAAAGGCGCTTTCTTATGAACATTGGACTGTACGTTTGCGCATCGTTCTGCGCATCTCCCTTCTAACCTCACAACAGTCTTGTCGTCCGTCGTGCTAAGTCTCGACAAATAAACCTAAAGTAGCCCCATGGCTTCTTTGGTGCTGACTGACAGTTCACAGCTGACAGTCAACAGTTAGGTATATACCTAAATTTTGACTGTCAGAAGCGACAGCTGCTAAACACATGTTTTTTGCAGATCATATGGTTCGGCGTAGGGATACATAATTTGGTCTGGTAGCTTTTCAAAGCCGTGAGCTGTCAGTCAGCACCAAAGAAGTCATGGGGCTACTGTACCAAGAGGGGAATGTTGGAGGAAGAAAACTCTCATCTAAACGTGGAACGTTCTAGAAGAAGGAGAGGAAAGGAGGAGAAAGAGGATGAAGAAGAGGAAGAAGAAGAAGAAGGAACTTTTATCAAACTAGTTGCGACTAGAGTCGCGTCGATACGCAATATCGCTAAAGTGTGCACTAACCTTAAGGCCTTCTGATACGTCACATGAGCTCGTGCACGTACTTCTTACCTCCTGGGGAAATACCTTGTTGGCACAGCGCGCTTATCTTTGGAATAGAGGTATCATCATCATCATCATCATCATCTCTTGCCACTGTTTGCTTCTTGCCACTGAGCTAACAATACTCCTGCAAACATCATCATCATCTCTTGCCACTGTTTGCTTCTTGCCACTGAGCTAACAATACCCCTGCAAACATCATCATCATCTCTTGCCACTGTTTGCTTCTCTTACTGAACTAACAATACTCCTGCAAACATCAGCATCGCCTCCAAAGACATGCGAGAACTGAGATAATTTCAAATATCTTGAATCGTCAAACAATTCCGGAGGCACGAGTTGGGCAGAGGCATCGCACCAGATGTATTTGGAGGGGAGGGGAGACAGCTTCAGGAGTTCTGAAATTAGAAAAAATGTATGAGGGGACCAGGTAACAAGGTCAAAATTGAGAAAACTGGGTGGTATGGGGATATAGAATAGTCCCCGGTTAATAGGGGGCCCAGGGAGCTCCCCCGGGGAGGGGGAGTTGTAAAATTTGAGGCTATAATTGGGTCTTGAATCGAGGTTTTAGTCAATTTTTATTTTTTAAAGTTGTTTGTTAAAGATGAATTTTTCAAGTTATATACAAGTGTTATTTGTTTTGACATTCATCGTCATTGTGTTTAGGGAAACCAACAGAGTTTCAGTTTGTAACAACTCCAGGTTTTATCACGTGATCAACTTAAGACTTCTTAAGACTACTAATGTCTAGTAAGCTAGTAGTAGCCTTAAAATTAGTAGGCATTGACAAAAGCGCTACTAGCCAATTTGATTTACTAAGCTTTCTATACAATCTACAACAGAAGGTGTCTCCTTTCAATGTCTGATGAGGTATGAAGTTGGAACATGAACTTGAAGAGTAGGGATCGACAGTTGGTAAACTTAAAATTTGTTTCTACAAGTCTTCGGTAAATAACTTTTATGATCAAAAACACTGTAGTACACAGTAATTTTAGAATTTATCACTTTAAGATCCTGACTATCCACGAAATTCCTAACTTTTAAGGATTGTTCCCAACTTTGAAGGGGTTACACCCCCCCCTCTACCCCAACCCTCAGCGCGACGCCACTGCAGTTGGTTCCCGAAAGCCCAGCCGAAAAAAATAGTGTGTGGTACACATGGATTGATATCTTAATTGGCTAATTACATAATCTAAAACAAGATCATGGGGCCAGATACGTAATATATTAATAGCTGAGTGAGCTTACTTGGCTCTGCAGGCCGCGGCTTTATCCCTGACTGGGTGCACTACCTTCTTTCATAACTTCACCTTAATAAGAATCAAATAGCCAAATCTACTTATGCTTTTAGTGAGGATTACACATTCTAGATATATTCCGAAAATTGAAAAATGACACCTGGACACGGGAATCGAACCCGGGACCTTTGCCTTAGTACGCCAAAGCTCTACCCACTGAGCTATCCAGGACTCGTCCCGTGCCCAGGGTCATTCTTCACTCATATTTTAAGGTAGAGTCTATGATGGACCGAGTCGAAGGTGGCTGCGTTATCTGATAGCTGGGGATCTTAATATAATCACACATTTGTAGCTGAAGATTTCCGCACGTCCATCATAGACTCTGCCTTAAAGTATGAGTGAAGAATGATCCTGGGCACGGGACGATTCTTTGATAGCTCAGTAGTTAGAGCATTGGCGTACTAAACCATAGATCCCGGGTTCGATTCTCGTGTCCAGGTGTCTTTTTCAATTTTTAGAATATTCACCTTAATATATGTCTTTGCTCAAATCTGTAACCTACATTGTCAAACAATTTGGCTGCACCTGGAAAGCTGAAACTTGGACCACTGACTCATCTTCGGTGAAAACACAACCTATTAAAAAAACTTACAACCCTTTTATCTTTTTTGTCGACTTCATTTGGTAAACGGCTTTCCTAAAAAAAATTGTAACCGGATTTTTATATACCACTTCCGCTGAACCTATAGAGCCGTAACGACTAGCTTGGCTCCCTAGTCCGCATACCACCGATGCGGGCTACGTCTTGTATACTATAGCTGACTAATAAATAATATTTTTATTTATTGTTTTGGCTTACTCATCAAAAATAATACTAATGAAATGGTTACACGTGCGTTTGAGAAGGCTTGTAATATTTGAACTAACTCGCGGATCTTGAACAAGTATGGAACACCGGTTGGTAAAATATCACTTTTCCTTTACACGCTAGTATAGAACTGAAATTAAGTTTAGTTATTGCTTTGTTCCCCAAGCATAAAATTTACTTTTTAAACTTTAAACTAAATTAGTAAACTGTTAAAACCTTTGAAAATAAGGTATTTTCTTTTTTAAATAATTTGGTTTTAAGTTTTGGCTACTTTTTCTCTCCCCCCTTCCCCCACGTAACCGTAAAACTTCACTTATTCGTTTTTCTGGAAATTTACAAGATTTTTTTTTGTCGACCTGCAAATACTAAAACTAAACATAGTAGGCGGTGTGCATGCCTCACAAGCATATTTTTGTTTTAAGTAAATATATTGTGTTTTATTATTTTGCTAAGAAAATCATAAATTAATAGCTTAAAATCAAATAAGTTTCATGAGTTTCCCATTAATCTTGTGTATTAAACTGTTAATCATATGGCAAGTTCAGTCAGAACATTATACAACAAAAATTGAAATCTACAGCTTAGAATAAAAGTTTACTTTGTGCACCTTTCTAGCTTCGAGGCTTACCATTTGTGTTCCACATATCAAACCTTTTGAAATTCTAGGGTTAATAATAAAATATTTTCTTCTTAAGTACAAACTATTACAAATACTTGGATTGCTTTTAAATATCGACATATTTTTTTAAGTCAGATCTTTTTTCAATTATTGTATAATATTATATAACAAAAAAAATTGCCATAGATGGCACACAAAAAGCTTGAGGGTTGCATTTTTGGAACCCTGGTTCTATTTAAAAGCTACCCGTACATGGGGACGAATGGACTAATACGTCCCGCTAATCTGGTTTTGCTTGGAGCTGGGAGGCTAAGATTTGAGTCCCGGTCACAGACAAATAATATACCCAAGACACTCAACCTCCAGGTTAAAATGGTTGCGCTCCTTTTGACAGCTTGAGTCCTTCACCACTAGGATCGCTGTTGTTAGCCCTATCATCACCCAGCAGAGACACTAGCGAAGCCCAGTGGTGAAGGACTCAAGCTGGTAAAAGGAGCACAGAGAAACCCCCATAAGGTTGAGAGTCTGTTTCTTACTTGTCTGTGATCCCGGTCGAATACACCAAATAGATTTTTTCCTAAACGTTTTTCCATTCACTCTGCACGAAGATGTGGGAACATTTCGTATAAATCCTACTTTCCACGAAAAATTTTACATTATGGAAAACTTTTTTGCTTGATTTTTTTTTTCGGAAAATATTTCAGTTTTGAAACATTTTCAATTTTAATCCCAAGATATTTGAATGGAACGATTGGCATCCACGTATCGCTGGTTTTAAAGTTCACACTTGAGTTTAATTTATCCTGGGGATGTTAACACCAGAAACATCAACAAAGGAGCGTACGATAAACAAACAATAGCGATTATAGTTCTCTTCTCACACGCAAGTATCGACTTGATCATTGAATGTGTCACTAAGGTCGAGTATGATGTTAACAAAATAATTTGTTAAGGTGGGATGGAAGGGGATGCGAAAAGGCCAGTGTTTTTTTTTTTGCAGTTTTTATGGCAACACCTTTTTTTTGACCAAAATAAATAAAATATTGCTCCAATACAAACACAAAGAGTTTAATTTTCTTCACATGTTGATACTAACAGTTCCTGAATATTTGTCATGAGCCATGGTTGCATTATCCAACAAACTTATTAAATGAAGAGGAAAAGCTTGACACTAATGTTTGTACTGGAGCAATATTTTATTTATTTTGGACAAATAAAAATGTTTGAAATAAAAAAAATTTCAAAAACACTTACTTTTTATCGCGTCTCCTTCCATCCCACCTTAAATACTTCCATTATTGTAAATAAAGACTCATCGAATACATCCCGTCTATTTTGCAGCCCCGGTTAGTTAAAGACCCGCCTCGGTGGCGTAGTTGGCTAACGCGCTAGTTTCGTGTTGGGCTAGACTGCCGAGGACGGGGAGATCAAGGTTCGAATCTCGGTCGGGTGAACTGGGGGTGGTTTTTCTTAAATGGCTTTCCACTCTCTCTCTCTCTCTCTCCACGCAAATGCGGGTTCACTTCCTCTAAATTCAACCTTCCCAATTCTAAATCCATTAGCGTAACTAGTACTTAAGAGTATAACCCGAACGGGTAGTAAGACGCGGTGCTAAATAATAATAATAATAATAGTTAAAGACTCTGCATTAAGTCAACATTAATTTCTTTGTTTCTCCGAGCGTAGCAGGGGAAGAATAACCATGTGTGTGTGTGTGTGTGTGTGTGTGTGTGTGTGTGTGTGTAGAGAGAGAGAGAGAGAGAGACAAGTATACAACTGGGACAGTTCTTACAAGCCGACCTACGAGTTTTATAAATAAGTAAAAGGTTTCTATATAAGTTCCATTTGTTTGTTAATATCACTGTCGTTTTCCATGACTATGCACTACGTCTCGCCATTAGTTAGTTGCGACTTTGTGAAAACATGGCCTTCTTTAAACAGCCACCCACATTAGTTTTATTGCCGCCGGTTTGTACAATCTGCCACCAGCCATTCTAATGCCGGGATCACGATCAACTTAACGTTAACTTAAAGATAACTTAACGTAACTTAACGTAAAGGACCTCTTCGTGTGTTTAATGCCGGGATCACGATCAACTTAAACTTAACTTAAACGTAACTTAACGTAACTTAATGTAACTTAACGTAAAGAACCTCCTTGTGTGCTTAAATGGAAGCGATCACGATGCACTTATCTTAACGTTGACTTGCAGTTAACTTAACGTAAGAGATGTACTGGGAGGTCTTTTACTTTACTTTACGTTACTCGAGGGGTACCACGTGATCAAGCCAGCCAATCACTATGCGAGTGACGTCATCAGGGATTTTAGTAACTTATTTGTTGGAATTATGACTAATGTTTACTCTTTGAGTAAGTTCTAGTGATCAGACATTGAAACAAAATAATTACACTAATAGGAAAGCTAAATTTATCAGAAAAGTTTTGTAATATATATTTATTATATTGATTGTAAACTGTAAACACTCACAGATCATCACTGTACAACTAGTACAAATCACAGATCATACTTGAGAATGAAGATGTTTGGCTTGTGTTGTTAAGTTAAGTTACGTGAATCGTGATCACACATACGTTAAGTTAACTTTAAGTGAACGTTACGTTAAGTTAACGTTAAGTTGATCGTGAATCGTTTGGAATTGCGTTGCCGAGAGACTGGTCAAATGGGACCAGCACAGCGGGGGAATATAGGACGGCCACGCAATGTGCAGATACCGGATCTTGAGGATGCTGTACTAACTGCTGTCCAACAGGCACCAGCACCCAGCACACGAGACATTGCTCGGGCTACAAACGTATCAAAGTCAGTGGTACACCAGGTTCTGCGCGATGAGGGCTACCACCCGTACCATTACACCGCAACGCAGCATCTTCTGCCAGGTGATCTTCCTCGCCGTGTACTTTTCTGCGAGTGGCTTCCGCAACAACATGAGGCGGATCAGGATCTCGTCAGTCGCATAATGTGGACCGATGAAGCGTGTTTCACACGCGGGAGGTACGACTAACTCTCACAACAACCACCTGTGGACACCTGCTAACCCGAACGCCACTCGAGTTCGTGCCTATCAACAGCGATTCAGCATCAATGTATGAACCAGTATTGTTGGGGGTACACTTGTGGGCCCCTATTTGCTACCGGAGCGGCTGAATTCACAGTATTACCGTTTCTTCATTGCCACCATCTTACCTCGCCTCCTTGAGGACGTCCCATTGCCTGTGGTTTCAGTGTGACGGTGCCCCAGCTCGCTATGCAGCAATAGTGCGGCGACTGCTACACGACACCTACCCCCGCAAGGGTGTGGGGGGAGGGGGGGGGGCTGTGGAATGGCCACCGAGGTCACCAGACTTAGCACCACTAGATTCCTTTCTGTGGGGTCACCTAAAATTACTGGTTTACCTACCAGACGACCTGCCGCAGTCGGCCGAGGACATCATCGCACGGTTATATGCCGCTATGACCACGGCTGGCGTCCCCATTCAACGCCACGTCACATGCATCAAACTTACGGAAAAATGCACTGCTCTGCGCGGAGCAAACTTCGAACACCTATTGTGAAGGTCCGACAATATTACAGCTGATGTAACGTGCTGTGCTTAAAGTGGAATAAAGTATCTTTCTCTGTTTTCACGTCACTTTTCTCGAAAACTAAGGGCCTAATGCATTTTTACCAAAGGTTATTTTCTATTTAGTTTAGGCCAGAGAATCGTGTGGTACAGTCCGTATCCGAGAATTTACGGACACCTTGTATATTTTTAAAAATTAACAAGAAATTACATTTGTTTTCTCCTTGACATAATTTCTAGATTATTTAAACAATAATAATGAACATTTTCCTGGTAATCCGAAACCTTAGTTCAATTGGTAACGTGTCTCTCTACTAAGTTAAGGGTCCCGGGTTCGATTCCCGGTATGGCCGAAAAATTGATCATTGGTGAAATGTGAGTTTACCCTCTTACATTGATAAATTTTACGACCGGGCTATCTGAAGTGTTTTTTTTTATGGCAACACAGCCCCCTAATTTGTACTTGTACTTTAATTTTGATATAGTTTGAACCATAAATAAAACCATATATATTTTGTTCATAAATTTCGGATTGGGGGAGGGGGGTTTGAATCCCCAAAACCCTTTTCACTACGGAGTTGCCCTCCCCCC
>CABFWO010002591.1:64762-77615 GCA_902155825.1 Timema genevievae
GGGGGGTGGACCACTCTCATTACACCCGACCGAGATTCGAAACTCGATCTCCCCGTCAACCGCGGTCTAGTCCACTGCGAGAGTAGCGCGTTAGACCACGCGGCCACCGAAGAGGGTAAGAAGCTTGTTCACATCAACAAGAGTATCATTGTAGAGGTAGTAATGCCAAAACCTTAGAGCCGTTCTTCCGTAATAGTCGTACAAAGCATATAGAAGTCAGCCATTCTTGACAAAATTAAGAAAGCAGGTTTAAATATTTTTGATCACTTTTGATTCGTTCCCACCCCCTGAACCCGTCACTGTCTAGTCTAAAAATATAAGACATAAACGCTATATTAAAATAATCGGCGATAATTTTATTTTGTGCCGCGTCGAATTATTAATGTCGTTTTTATTGAATAAATTATAATAGTGATTAATTGTGTTTTTAATTAAGGTATCTCTTCATTGTCGAATGCAATTGGGGGGATCCCCCTGTGAATGGATAACCTTCCGTGTCATTGACGAGTCTTTTATCTTTCATGCGTGACACGCTAGCGTGAGTTGTATTAGAACGTTTTTTTTGAACTCCCCTAACAATTTATTTCAGACCCGACACCTTAGTTCAGTTGGTAGCATGTCTGTTCACTGAGATTAGGGTCCCGGGTTCGATTCCTGGCATGGCCGAATAATTTTTCATTGGTGAAATGTGGTTTTTCCCCCTTTCACGATGATAAATTAATGGCCGCGGGGGCTGGTTGTTGTGTCTGTTTTAGATTTAAGTTAGTTTATAAGTCGTGTGCTGATATAATAAGTCGGTTCATATTTCAGAAAGTGCACGTTAAATACCTCAAATAAATGAAATGAAGAAACTATATTTCGCGTGTCTTTCTATTTTCACACAGTAGTCCTACATTCTTGTCGATGTACATTATTTACGTCTATAAAATAATTACAACAGGCTCAAGTAATCAAATTTCTCTTGCAATGCCCACATACATTTATATTTTCTAAAAGAGCAGTCTAAGATTGATCATGTATAACATTTTGATTTGATTAGTTTGGACCTATATATAAAAAAGCTTTAATTTAATTTTTTTATCATAACATTTTCATATTTGTCCTAATCCTTGGGCTATTTTGCGCCAAAAATATACAAATAATTTCACAAATACGATTTTTATTTGTTTTTGTTGTTTTTTCAATCGATCTACACAAATTGGTCTTTTTTCGTCAAGTTAAAAACTCCTTTAGTTAAATTTGTAGTCGTTTGAGCTGTAATTTTTTTGGGTCAAAGTCTTTTTCCATAATTTTTTTTAGAAAATGTTATTTCTTAAAAAGATTTAAAACAAAAAAATTAACTTTTCAATAAACTAAAAATCATACATGAAATAGTTTGGCAACAAAATCGCGTTTTGTATGAATTTACCAATTTTATAAACAAGTATTGGTTTTACCAAGTATTAGTGTAAATGTGCTTACCTTAATTTAAGCAAACAAAACGAGGAAAGCGAAGTTTAAGAAAATGTACCAGCTTTCGCATAAGGAGAGGTCGGGAAATCTTATCACCGAGAAAACTAACTCAAAAGTGCATCCAGTTGGTTTTTGAAAATAGTTCTCAGGTCTGAATCAGTAGGCTTGCACGAATTATATTTTCTAATATATTAGGTCAATTGCTAGCAAAAATTACATAGTCGATATTCGGCGGTCAACCAATCTGCCATTCGACTTGATCTGCGTGCACACTGGGAGATAGGTTGACTCCCGAGACTAGACTATAAATACGGCCCTCTTGAATTACACATTTTTCAAGAAAATGTACATTGTGTTCATTGTTAAGGTGCTTAAGAAAAGAATCGCATTTATAGCTAATGTTATAATTTTACAAGTCATAAAAAGTAAATTTTAGTTAAAATATAAATTTAGACTTTTTTTTTTGCACATAGCTTATAATCAACTAGCAGAAGTATCCGGCGTTGCGTGGTTACCCCGGGCAGCACTTTTCTTTGCTTTAAACAGATTTTTTTTATTTCTTCCGACACATTTTTGAGTTAATTTAAAGGTGTATAACCCGAGCGGGTAATAAGATGTAGTGCTAAAAATTCATAATTAAATTAAAATCAAATAATATATTTTTTTAATTCCTGCTTCTAGGTGCACATGTTCGTGCACAGGGGCTACTAATTTTTAAATCTCAGACCTCTGCGTGTGGTAGAAATTACACAACGTTAATAACAGACAGATGAACTAATTTTATTAATATATATTTCATATTAAAGAAAATTATAGTATAAAGACTATATGCGTATATTTTAAAAGTTAATGAAATGACTGTGTTCATATTTCTGTCGACCCGCCTCGGTGGAGTAGTTAGCTAACGCACTAGCTTCGTGTTGAGCTAGACTGCCGAGAACTGGGAGATCGAGGTTCGAATCTCACTTGGGTGAACTGGGGTGCTGTTTACCCTAAATGGGTTTACACTCTCCCTCCACGCAGATTCGGGTTCACTTCCTCTAAAATTCAACCTTCCCAATTCCTAGACCATTAGATTAATTAGTACATGAACGTATAATCCGAACGGGTAGTAAGACGTGGTGCTCAAATAAAAATATATTTCTGTCCTTCGCAGGCCTATTTACCATATTATGTGAAAGTAAAATACAAAAAGAGAGAACCAAAGTGAAAGGTTGCAGAGTGAGTATCTATTTTTATTGTGTTACCAAAGTCAAGATATAACTCAGTCCTACCTTAATCTTTTATTTTGGAATGTTCTGACATTTAAACGAAGCTCTAAGAAAACCGTACATTATAGGTAATAAAATGTCGTCGATGACCATTCGATGGTGATGTAATAACTAGGAACCAAAAACTGCAGACTCCGTGGTCAGGAACCATGGTCCATTTCAAGTACAAATAGTTTTTTTAAATTTGTTTGCGTTGTGTAATCGTGATCACAGGTGTGGAGCTGGAAGGATGTTTGCTTGATTAGTTTCTCTGTCCGCCGCTGGGAACTAATTGTCACTCCACCCCTTCAACCCAATTTTGTATCGATATGATTACTATTCACTTGTTTCAGTTTACTCCTTATATCGAGTGGAGAAATATTTTATCGTTCTCTTGTTTACTTTCTCAAATTTACGGATCCATAGAGAAAGTGTTGTAACGCCGAAAGAAATGTTCTCTAGATATCAAAGAGAATTTAATTCCATCTGCTCTTGATTCCGATTAAAGATTTTCTTGTTGCATACCACCTGTGTGTACCTATATTTGTCTTTATAAGATTCTTAAAGTCTAAACTGACTTTTTTTTTTCTAATTTGGATTGTATAAATACAATATATATTTATAACGTTTGAAACTTTTAATACAAGTGGAAAACAAAACAATCAAGGATGCTTCGCCTCGAGTAAATAGAAAGCAAGAAATTTATTTAATTACTAGCTGTTACCCGTTGCGGCTTCGCCCGACGAACAGTTTAAACTTTAGTATTTTAAAATTAATGTAAAATTAAAGGTTGGGAATAGTCTTTTATGTTATTCCAGGACATACTCTACCTACGTACCAAGTTTCATTCGAATCCGTTCAGCAGTTTTGGCGTGATTGAGTAACAAACATCCAAACACACAAACTTTCGCATTTATAATAAAAGTTTACTATACTTCATCTTTTTAAAGTTAGTAAAGAAAGGTTCAAAACTAAAACTAACGCACAAAAAATACTATTGAACCTTTTTCATAAATGTGACTTCGTATTTACACGTGAAAACAACAACATTTCTTTCGTTATGTAGAAATACTTTGCAGGTTAGATGGTGCGTAAGTTTTAGTTTTGAACTGATATTTACTAACTTTAAGAAATGGTGTTGTAAACTAACGCTCAAATAATACTATTGAACTTTTTTCATAAATGTGACTTCGTATTTATACATGAAAACAATCAAATTTCTTTCAACTTTTCGCTCTGTAGAAATATATCACTTACCTCTTATATACGAAAAGTTTAAACAATAGTGTTGTAAAATGAAATATAATGTTGTTCCAAGACATACTCTATCAACTTATGAAAAAAAAATACTATTGAACTTTTATCATAAAAATAGCAAATGACTGACAGCACCATCTAACCTGCAAAATATTTAAACATTAATATTTTAAAATTAATGTAAAATAAAAGGTTGGGAATAGTCCTATATGTTATTCCAGGACATACTCTACCTACCTACAAAGTTTCATTCGAATCTGTTCAGTAGTTTTGACGTGATTGAGCAACAAACATCCAAACACACAAACTTTCGCATTTATAATATTAGTAAGATAGCAGAGACTTCTGTGCTGGGGGTCTGCGGTTCAATCCTCGGTCCCGGCACAGATTTATTTCACCTCTGACAAGATGTGTATTAATCACAACTTGTGAATGTGAGGAATGCCAGGCCTCCACCGTGGTTCGGATCCCACGTTAAACTGTAGGTCCTCCATTTCATCTCACAATCACCCTACCATTACACATTAGCGTAAGTGCGTTTAACCCGAGCGGGTAGTAAGACGCGGTGCTAATAATAATAATAATAATAATAATAATTATTATTATTATTATTATTATTATAACAGACATTGCTATCTTTATTTGATTAGATGCGACTAATATTAAACATAGAAGGCTCATATCTTTTTGCCAAAGGAGCATCTTTCGTTACTCATTATTAGTATACCTATATATATAAGGACATAATAATATTATGTTAAGTCACCTAGTTTAAGGGTATTATAAAGTGTTTAAAGCTTTTGACAGTTTGTGTACTGTTTATTTAAAACAGCTCTCCTTTATTTTGTTTAATTTTTTTATCGCCGCATCTTACTACCTGTTCAGGTTATACGTATATATAGTAATTACGCTAATGGGGTATGAATGAGGACGGAAGGGGTTTATAGGTAATCTACCCGCATTTGCCTGTAAGGAGAGTGGTAAACCATTTAGTAAAAACCACCCTCAGTAGACCCGACCGGGATTCGAACATCAATCTCCCTTTCTTCAGCAGACCAGTCTAACACGAGAGTAAATCCTTAGGGCTTAGACTATTCGGCCACTGAAGCGGGTTTGATTTAATTTAGTTAATTTACGAATAGGGGACTAAGTATTGGTTTATTACTAGACCACCCTCATCAGTGGGCACGTGGGCTATGATATCATCATTCTTTTTAGCACCGCGTCTTACTACCCGATCGGGTTATACGCTTATATACTAATTACGCTTATGGTTTAAGGGATTAGAAATGTTATATTTTAGAGGAACTGTACCCTCATTCGCGTGGAGGGAGAGTGAAAAACTTTTAAAAAATCACCCTCAGTACACCAAACCGAAATTCGAACCTCGATCTCCTTGTCATCGGCGGTCTAGTCTACTGTGAGAGTAGCGACTTAGACCATACGGCCGCTGATGTGGGTGACAACATCCTTGTCAGGTCCGAGTTTCTGAAGGCGGGGAGGTCGCTTTTCTAATTATTCCAGTCGCGTGTTCTACGGGTTGTTTTTCATAAATGGTTTTTCACTATCCCTCCACGCAAATGATGGTATATTTCCCCAAGTTTTTTCTTACTCGCCCCCTACTCCATTAATGTGAATATGCGTAAAAGGTCGGACTGGCAGCAAGACTCGAACAACGAGTAAAAGATGTAAGAATTAAAATCGGGTGCAGTTTTATAGATTGAAGGTGACTGTAGGTGTCAGGTGCAGATAGCCCGGCTGTGTCGAGTGCTTGAGAAGACAACAGAACGGAGAGCGTGTAAAGGCTACATCAGTTGAATGGCGCTTCCCGTGTCCGGTAGTAAGGAACTTTTTACTCCCCGACCAAGTAAGTGAAGCCCGACAACTCGTCATCGTCCGCAGGATGTTGCGTCGCCTACCTAAACCCTCGTTGATGCTCTATCCGAGCGCGAGTTGATACAAGACAATAGATAAACCAGGCCAGAATACATCGGTGTCCAAATAAAAAGAGGACTTACATGTTTGACAGTTTAAAGGTAGCTGTAACTTTTTTTAGCACCGCGTCTTATTATCGGTTCTTGTTGTACGCTTGTATCTACTAATTACATTGTGTTAGGGATTAGTAAGGTTTAATTTAGAGGAAGTGTACCCACATTTGCTTGGGGAAATTGGAAAACAATTTTTTTTAAAACACCCTCAGTGCACCTGACAGAGATCAAACCCCGATTTCCCCGTCTTTGGCAGTATAGTCTTGTTGCGATATTAGCACCTTAGACCATGCGGCCACCGAAGCGTGTCTCTCAAAATTAACATCGTATGTAAGTAAGGTTCTTATGGCGACCAGATTATATATTAATTTACACAAGATGATGACAATAATATTTAGTTTTGAATCAGTGCCGTCCACAGACACGATGCCTATGCTTTTGATATGCCAGTTGTTTGTCCGTCCCTTTGTTCCCTAGCCTGGATAAGTATAAAGAAGCGGTGCAAAAGAAATATCAGGTGCATTGAAAAAGGTGCGTATTGATTTTTGTTATAAAATAATGCAGTGAAATAATAAGTCATTTTCTCTAGTAGGTCATTAATTGTTTCAAATTTAACCAAAAGTGTGAAAAAGAAAGACAAATATTATGGTTCTCTTTGGAGTTAAATGCATTTGAATATTACCTACTTTACGGGGTTTATGTGGAATTGTTTTCTGACACACCTTACCCCCAAATGATAAATTAACTTACTTTCTTGAGGTAGGCTATTTAACGTGCACTTTCTGAACCGACTGATTCGACGACTTAAATCTATAACCGACACAACATCCATCCCCTGGCTGGTTAATTCATCACTGTGAAAGGGGAAAATCACATTTCACCAATGATAATGTTTTTCGGCCATACCATGAATCGAACCCGAGAACCTCAACTCAGACACGCTCCCGACTGAGCTAAGGTGTTGGACTAATTCACTTTTATATTGTCTTATATCTCTTTAAGGAAAACCTCTTTTCGTCTTTTTAGGTTTACTGCTATATTTGGAAGAAGGTACAGGGACGATAGATAGAAACATATAAAAGGTGCCGATCACAATATGGCTTTTACATTGAAAAGAAGAACACAGTTCACACTTTACTTTGCTGCCACTGGACAAAGAGGTAATGGCAGCTTACTAAATAAAAGTGATCATTACCACCCAATCCTCCAACCTAGGTTTCATTCTATCGGAACTCATTAGGAGGGAGTGTGAAACGCGTAACGCAACTTTCTAAAAGAGGAAACAAAAAAAACCCACAAAAGGTAAATGATAAAGAATTATAGGACACTTAGAGGAACATGTAAACGCAACGAATAATCTTGTCTCCTAATACAAGCTGCCCAAACTACTGCTTGTAAAGTCAACTCAATATCAAGAGACCCATGGGACAAGTAACATTACTAGGTTTCACTCTCAATCTTGTCTGCCAAGAAGTTCTGGTCTCTATAGTCAGGGTTGATACGCACTTGGAAAGTAAGAGAATTTGAGTTGACATGGAAAAGTAAGGAATATGACAGGGAAATTTAGTGTATTGTTCAATTTAGATGAGAAGGAACATTTTTTACAGTTATGATAGCCACTAAAACAAATTACAAAATATTTATACCTCAATTCATGTGATCGTAAACTGTAACTTTTGATAAATAATAACTGATAAAATAATACAAATAATGTAGTTAAATGTTATCGATGTGTATCGTAAAACAATGTGTTTTTAAATTATAAATGTTCCTTTCTACCAGAATCCAACTATAGCTATATTCATATAACCCTAACGGGTGGAAAACATTCATGTAATAAAGCCAGTATCTTCCAAATGGCCGAACTTGACACTGTCATAACTCTCAAGTAAAAGCTGCAAAGCACATGCCATGGCGTATAGGCCTAAAGGTATAAGTAAAGATATAGTAGCGTTCTGGACTTTCATAAAACATTATTGGTGATTCCTTTATCTAGCTTTGCGAGATAGCTTCACTTTACTCTGGCAATCACTCCGGTTTTCGATTCCATGTGGCGTGGAGTTTGCAACGCATCTATAGGAATGTGGTGTCGAAAGAATAGTATCGATACTGTACTCATTTAAAGTATCACAAAAAAATCGATACCGTACTAGTATCGAAAGAAAAATATCGAAAACAGTAGGTGTCGGTATCGAAATTTTGATCTGGAAATTTTTTTTATCAAGTAATAATTTCAACTTTTGCATAATAATAATAACTGTATTTTCATATTTATTTAAATACTGAAAACTATAATGATTTAACCATATTGTAGTATATTTTGGTATATCGCTTCTTTGTTACATGAACTTGAAAGGTATGATAAATAGTATTGTATAATCGATATCACAAGAGGTTTTACCATACCAGCTTCCAAAGTGTCTATGAAAATGTAGCTGATGGAAAGTTAGTTAATAGCTGATGGAAAGTTAGTTAATAGCTGAATATGATTAGTAATTTATTTTTACAATCTATTTTGTACCCTTCTTTAACCAAAATAAACATTTAATCCCAGCATGAGTGATTATAGAAAAAAAAGTGGTTTATTTCGATACCGATCCGATACCAAAGTGTGAGTACTAATATCAGTAAAAAGTATCGGAAAAAAAGTATCGATTAAAAAAAATACTAGTATCGAAAGGAAAATATCGATATTAGTAACTTATCGATATTTTTTTCACATCCCTACGCATCTGCTTTCTTCCTCCATACTCCACTAGTGTAGGTGGCTCAGCAGATAGGTCGGACTGGTAGTAAGACGTGGATCACGAACATAAATAGGGATTTGAATTGAACTTTCAGTGTCCAACAAGCGGGATTTAAAATTGAACCTTCCCTCATTCCCCTCGGAGGTGGCGGGACAGATTTCTCTGCCACTACAGGCAGGATCTATTGGTTATAAAATACAACAAGGGTCGGCAAACCTTTTGGGCTCCGATCAACCTTTAAACTTATCAAATGTCCCGCAATCATCTATCGTTTCTCTGATCAACTCTTTTTTTTTGCACAAATTAAATTTTTTAATTGGTTATTATTCTTTTAGCGCCGCGTCTTACTACCCGTTTGGATTATACGCTTATGTACTAATTACGCTAATAGTTTTATGTTTATAGGAAGTGTGGATGGAGAGTGGAAAACAATTTTGGAAAAAACTCGGTACACCCGACCGAGATTCGAACCTTGATCTCCCCGTAATCGGCAGTTTAATCTACTTTGAGAGTAGCGTCTACTGCGGCCACTGAAACGGGTTAATTAATTAATTAATTAATTAAATCCAACCCCGGTTCAGTGGCCGAATGGTCTAGGGCGACACTCCTGTGTTAGACTAGCATGATAATGACGGGGAAATCGGGGTTAAAATCCCGGTCGGATATCCTTGGGGTGATTTTTCAATTGTTTTCCCGCTCTCCTTCCATGCAAATGCGGCTATATTACCTCTAAAATGCTTCATTCCTAGTCCCTATCTCTCTAAAATCTAGAATAAAAAATTCTTATAACATGAACAGGTAGTAAGAAGCATTGATAAAAAAATATTAAATTCAACCTTTCCTTGAATACTAATGTCACCACCTTTCTAAAAAAAAACCAGAATAAATAAAATGTACATTTTCGTATTTAACTATTTGATTTTCTTATAACAATAAGAACTAGGATTGATCAAGGTTATTTTGGTCACTCAAGTTTAGCTGCGAGTTTAAAAGTCGCAAAGATCGACTTTTAATGAAGATGAGGCTTTCTTACGCGATCGACTAGAAAATGGCCGCGATACCGACCGGTTGCCGACCCCCTGATACGCACCAACCCCGGGATAATAGAATGTCGAGCGGTACAAGACGGGCATTGTCTGTCCCGACGGACCGGACCTCAGCGTTGTTTGGGCTGCATTGTTTTGACTGAGAACGTTTGTAATTAGCGCCACCACTTTAATTACTAGAGGGAGTGCCTCTCTCTCACCTGGTATGGCTGGAAATTCCAGGGAGGGGTACACCGTTGATGGAAAATTAACAGTGTGCTTTGTTGATGTATCCTAGACGTCGACTCGTACTTTCTTTGTTTGATGAATGGTCTTTCATTACTAAATATATAAAACCTGAAGAGACTCCTTTAGAGTTTTATTCTTGAAGTTCTAACCAATCTATTTTTTGTAATGCAAGCTTATACATTAAGGGTGTATAAAAAAATTTCAAATTAAAAAATATATATATCCAAAGGAGAAGCCACAATTTCAGAAAAACGGCAATCTATTTTTCGACATCAATTTATCGAACTCTATCAAACTTCTTTTTTTTACATTGTTTTTATTTCGAGTATAGTAAAATATACGTCTACACATTTTCAATAATATAACCGCAATCTGTATACAATTTACTTTAGTCAGTGAGTGTATGGACACTAGGGTTCCAGATCTTCTAAAATAAAATGGGTGAGTTCTCTAAGAAAAGTGTGTTAATAAGCTGTAGAGTTGCACAAAAATCACACAACGTCTGAACTTACGCTGAGATTTACTACAAACACCCGCCTCGGTGGCGTAGTTAGCTAACGCGCTAGTTTCTTGTTGAGCTAGACTGCCGAAAACAGGGATATCGAGGTTCGAATCTCGCTCGGGGGAACTGAGGGTGGTTTCCCCTAAATGTGTTTCCAATATACCACCACGCAAATGCGGGTTCACTTCCTCTATATTCAACCCTCCCAACTTCTAGCCAATTAGCATAATTAGTATTTAAGCGTATAACCCGAATGGATAGTAAGACGTGGTGCTAAGTATTATTATTATTAGACTATTGTTATTATTACTACAATCCCTGTGATTCGGACAAGCAAGAAATATGACTTTTGCGATTTTCCACATGTGTACGACTCGTTGACTTTAATTTTCTTAGGTTAAACTTTTATATGTACAAAATTACTTTGCAAGCCATCTAAATCTTAAAATTTGGGACATGTACAACTCCAAAGTATGTTGAATAAAATTTAGTAGTGATGTTGATCCTATATATATATATATTTCTTTAATTTACATAAAAAAGTTTAACGTTCACTCTCTTTCTTTCCTTTATTTTAATATAAGAGTACATTTGAATAATTAGCGCCTACTTCAATGACTAGGTAGTTTTAAAGACCGCTCGATCGTCTTTTCTCCGAGCTATGATTAAAAATAAATTAGTAACATGTAGTGAAATGTATGTCAAAGATTTAAATAACTTTGTAGGCTATACAAAACCGCACATTCAATGTTAGGAATGTTACCCTGATTTTGGTTGAAAGAACAGTTTATAAAATTCAAATATATTTATTTTATCACCGCGTCTTTCTACCTCTTTGGTTTATACGCTTATGTACTAATTACACTATTAGTTTTAGGGATTAGAATGTTATATATTTAGAGGAAGTGTACTCGCATTTGCGTGAAGGGAAAGTGGAAAACCTCCCTCAGTATACCCGATTGAGATTCGAACCTCAATCTTCCCATCATCGGCAGTCTAGTCTACTGCGAGAGTAACGCCTTAGATCATGCGGCCACCGAAGTGGGTCAAATATATTTATTCGCGGCCAAAATTGATAAAATTTAACTATACTATTTACGTTATTTTTTAGGTTTGATAATACCTATCAAAAGTGACAGCTGAAAATAACATGATTTGATGTATGAATATATTAAAATTGTTCTAAAGTAACTTAGTAATTACCAGATACGGTTCTTCCCAACAAAATCAGGGGATATTTTTAATCAGAGAAAATAAAGTTCTCCACCAGTATTCGAGTGGTTAAAGGGATCAAAATACCTCCCATATCAGCCGATTAGAATTTAAGCCTGTGGCCTTTAGGGTCTGTGTGTCAGGAGTGCCAACAGCTCATCTAAACTGTAAAGACGACGGGTTCAGACTGTTGGCATATGGTGTTTGTTGATAAACCCGGTATCTCCCCGATAGCATATGGACCAGTTCCGCGCTAACAGCTGCACTGATAGGCAACACACCGCAACCTGTTTCGGTGGCCGCATGGTCTGACGCGCTACCCTCGCAGACTCTCGCTAGACGGCCAATGACGGGGAGATCGAGGCTAGAATCTTGGTCGGGTGTACTGAGTTTTTTTCCAAAACGAGTTTCCACTATCCCTCCATACAAATGCGGGTACACTTCCTCTAAATATAATTTTCTAATCCTAAAACCACTAGCGTAATTAGTACATAAGCGTATAACCCGAACGGGTAGTAAGACGCGGTGCTAAGTATTATCTTAAGGTGCGTATTCACTTGAGCATTTTACTTGGAACGAACAGAACAAGCCGAAAGCGTACGAACGAATGCTCAAGTGAATACGCGCCTTTAGTTAAAAATTGCGTTGTCAATAGATTGCCTACGTTTGTGCACTTAAGTTTGTGGACTAGGTGATATTTTCTTTCTAAGAATGTTTTAAAAATGTATTGTTTTGTGATTGCCATCGTTAACTCAGTATTGTACACACAGGAATTATCAAAAAGATGACACTTGGATGTCGAACGTCCTAATATGGTATAGTTTGATGCGGCTTACCCGTACCAAGAACAGGACAAACTGCTTGTTAATCTTAAATGCCTAAAAAAATATTCAAAAAACTACCTAAACGATAACAAATGATCAAAAACTACCTGTAAAATAGTAATGTCTACAACCAGTGGTTCATGTGCATTTATCTGTGGTGTGCCGTAAAAGATATGACGTGTCAGTAAAATCCAGTCCCTGATTATCAATAACAGGTACCTAGGCAACTTGGTGGCTCCTTGGTTGAGAACCAGGGGCGCCGGGGGGGGGGGGCAGCGGAGGCAATCCCCCCCCCCCCCCCCGGGCTCGGGGGGTGTGTACCCGCCCCTTTTCACCCCCTCTCGGTG
>CABFWO010002591.1:77953-94028 GCA_902155825.1 Timema genevievae
CCCCCCCCCCCTGGAGAAAAAATCCTGTGGGGCGCCCTTTTTTTTAGAACGGCATGCATTGTTTCTCATTGTTCAAGGACTGCTCCATATTGCCTACTTAATGGTCCCCTACACAGTATTACTCCAGTAATCGCTGAGAATTAATGCCGACAGAAGTTAGGAAACCCAACAATCGTTCCGCTACGCCCTGAATCCATCTCACATGTTAACCCATGGCGTTTGTGTGTGAGTTATACCTTTGTTCCTCTTGCATAACCCTCAGGCTGCTTACAATGTGTGTGACTCATGTTTGAAAAATATATCGTTCACTGTTACTGTCCCCAATATGTATGTGTATGACCTCAATAACAGAACAACACATATTACATAAAATATATATCTCAAAATTGATATGGCACCGATTAAATACCTCTTGGATAACTCGTCGATATTATATAACGTAATACTACGGGAAATGTTACGTTTTAGAATATTTATCAACGTTTCTCAAATGATTGTTGTTTGCTTCAATTCATTTTAAATTTAAATTTCTTAGCGACCTACATACCTATTCCGTAAGCTCCATATTCTTAAGTCTGTACAAGTTAATTTTTAATTTGGTGCACACATTCCATATAATCTTTAATCACGTGGTATTGTGTCATCATGCACCCCTAAACAGGAATTTAAAAATTGGGATTTGATTTTTTAAATTAATTAAAATCTGAGTAGGAAGGAATAAAATGAAGAGCATTTTTTCTGTGTGTTTGAAGCAAAGAAAAGCGTTGCCATTGCGTGGTTACCCCAGGCAACTCTGTGTACTTCTGCTATTGTAAAATATGCTAAAATTAATAAACCAACAAAAGAGAAAATTGACAAACTTTAATAAAAATAAGTTTTTTTTTCAATTAATACGCACATTATTAGTTTTTTAAACAATAAAAAATCCCAGATATGAATTTACGATTGGTGTTCTTAAAAAAGTTGATTAATCCTGAAAGGACGCCCATTTTGATTTCCTCTGCCATCATTAGAAATTGATTTTTATTTCATCTACGTGTATCTTTCTATTTTAAATCTCTCTTTCTTCCTTGCTGCCCTTAAATGTTTTCCGCTTCAACCGAAGATAAATTTAGCGTCACTTTATTTATACTATTAATTTATAGGTTCTAAGGGGATTTCATATAAAAGATACAAAGTAGCCCACTACGTAAGCTGTGAAATAATTCAAAAGCAATGCAAGTGAAAGTATTATTACAGCATCAATAGAAGAATACTATCACCATTCCGGGCTATACGTATTTTAACTGTGCTAATGAAGTCTGGATGAGAAAGGTAGAACTCAAAGCAAATATACTCGCATTTGTTTGGAAAGAAAGAAAGAGAGAGAGTGGTAATGTATGACAACTCACCCCAAGTACAGCCGGTTGAATTTAGTACCCCGAACTCCCCCGTCATCGGCTAACCAGGCTAGATGATCTTGAAATTTAGTTCACGTACACGGCGATGTGGGTAGTTACTTTGTTTTCAGAAATTAGCAAGACCACGAAACAAATTTTGTGGATAACTTTTTAAAAAAATATTTAAATTTTTAGACGTAAGAACTAGAAGCTTTGTTAAAATTTTAACAAATACGTTTTTATGTAAGAACTAAAACAATGTGTACATTATTAAAAAATATTTTTTTATAACCATGAATTGTTAGTTTCAGAAATCTCATTAGTTTCACAATAAAATAATGATCATACTAATTCAAAAGTGGTGAAAGCACCCTTAACGGTAATCATAGTACAAAAGGTAAAAACAATGGTGTACACAGTTTTTTATATTTTTTTCCTTTTTTAAATTTCTTCATACTTTTCCTTTGTATATCTTACTAGCTGTTCAAGTTGTACGCATATAATAATGGTTAAGAAATTTATGTGGAAAAACTCGTAAGGACAGTCAGTAATGGATGGCTGCTGAAGGAGTTGAGGTTTGAAAGGGAATCCAAAAGGTCAATGTGAAAGACGCTTCTTACATTGGTTTGGGCATATTAAGAGGATGAGTGTGGATCGAGTGACGAAGTAAATATATGAAGGTAGAGTGTGTGTGGAGTTAGTGAGGATGGATTAAGTACAGAGTTTTTTTAGCTATATTCACAGTTTCTTGCCTACCCCGTAAGTAAACGGCGTGATTAGGTATGTATGTATATGTATGTATGTATGTATGATAGTTGCTCTAATGGAGTATGGATGAGGAAAGAAGCATATTTTAGAGGTAATCTACCCGAACTTACGTCGAAGGATAGTGGGAAACAGTTTAGGTAAAAACCACCCTTAGTAGACCAGGTCAGGATTCGAACCCCGATTTCCCTTTCATCAGCAGGCGAGAGTGACGCCATTCGATCACTGAAGGAGGGGTTTTTTCCTTCACCTCTTGTGAAAATGTTCCACTTTGCAAGTATAATCAACAAGGCGGATTAATAGGGAGAAAATCTGTATTCTGGGGCCGCATGAATGAAATTCTTCACCAAACCGCCGGCCGGTTCCGGTGTGTTGGAAAGGGGGGGGGGGGATGAATCATTTCTAATCTCGTTACCTTGCGTGAATGTGTAATCATCCACGTGCCTCGTTATACAGCAATCTTGCCTCAATCTGAACCTGAATCATTTCACACCGATGCAGTGTTTCTCAAACTGTGTTACACGTACCCCCAGAGGTACGTGAAGGAATCCAGAGATCCCGCAGCGAGCCACTTAGTTTTATTACTTATCTTATCTTATCTTATCTTAATATATATAATTCTTCTGTACGTGTGTATGTCACTGAACTCCTCCTAAACAGCTGAACCGATTTTGATGAAATTTTTTGTGTGTGTTTGAGTGGGTCCGTGGATGGTTTAGATTCACAATTGGACCCGGTAGGTGGCGCTGCAATCGGGTTCTAGGATTTATTATTTATTTTTTAGGGATTTTTTTTTGAGGGGGGGATTTTTTTGACATTTGTCATATTTGAAGGTACGTCAATAAAATAAAATTAGCTGTACCCGGCATACAAATTTGTAAGCAAGCTTCGCAATTTTTTTCGATACAGCTGATATTTTTGGAATTGTGGGCGAAATGCAAAAATGAAAAGATGTTTTATTTTGTATGTTGTCTTAACAAACACTGAATTTGTAGTATTTGTGTAACTCACTAATTGGAGTTAATTGTGAATTTGTAATTGTGATGATCACATAGTATTTGTTTTATTATCGAAATCAATTATGCCACCCAAAGGAAATCCAACGTTCGGGCAGGACAACGTCTGTCGGGTCCGCTAGTAAAATATAGTTTAATAATAGCAAGTATTATAAACAAATTAACACAGATATTGTCGTGAAGTCATCGACTTTTTATAAGCTTTTCTTTTCCCTCTTTCACGACCTTGTTTGCCTCTATCGACATTTTGGTATGACCGTTTATATTTTACAAGATATCGGGCATTTGTGTTATTTTATTTTATGACGATCTGGAAGGGGTCCCGAAAGAAGTATGCAAATGGCGAAAGTTTGGAAAATACTATTCTAGGAAATAGTTTTAGAAATAAAAAAAATTGAGAATTCAAAATTCACTTTTATTTAACATTCACACCGCGTGCTTGTTACCGTCTGTGATATCCGAACTTTTAATATCATACTCATGGGATAGCATAGAGATGGAAAAGGAATAGTTTCCGCATTTGTGTGGAGGAGGAGTGGGGAACAATTTTTTTAGGAAAAAAACAACACAATCGGGATTCCAGTCCCGACCTCCCCTTCACTGACAAACTAGACTTACACGAGGTTGACGCTTAGTCAACATGTCCACCAATGCGGGTACTTAAAGTTGTTTGGTACATTATGTCAGTGATGACTGATAGGATCGACTTAGACTCGTCACTGCTAGCAGGGTTTGAACCCGAACCTCTCATCCAGAGTCAAGGGTACTAATAGCTCAGCCAACAGCCTCCATGGGACGTACAGGTTTGTACAGGTAGAATGCCGGACTAAAGAGCTTCTACTGTTCTTATATTTTGAGTGTCGAATTCATTGTAACAAAAAGTAGAACAGATTTTATTGAAACATTCCATTGCTCTTCTCTATTTTTTACTGTGTATCTCTTTTGTTAACGTTTACAGTAGCTGTTGGTGTCCCCGCCTATTTATAATCTTAGTCCTGGTACATTGTTTACTGATAGAGCGCTACCTGGGGATCAGCCGCATGTGGGCGGTATCTCCATCACATTCCTCCGTGTATGGCGCACGATTAATATATGACACATGTTCTTCCTTGAGCCGCCCTCTGTCAAACTAGGGCATCATACATTATCTCATCGTGACACACGTGTTTACATAAAGGTTCCGGAAAATATTTAAATTATGAATTTACTTAAGCATAAGTAGACATATAATATGCTTAGATCAATTTAAAATAAATAATTTAAATCTATAAATTAATGTTTGACTTAAAGTGTTATCCACGTAACCATCCCATTTGCCCTTAATCCCTTTCCGCCAAGTTTTGATTGAAGTCAAATAATTTGTTAAGGACGAAACATAGAAATCTATATTCTGATATTTTATTTATTTTAATATATACATAATTAAATCTATGCAATTTTTTTGCACAGTATACATATTCAACTTTTCTTGCATTTGCTGGATATCCATGTTTTATTCATTTGAATGTTAAATAAATTCACTTCTATTCATCCACCCTGCTGTGATATTCGTGTACAGTGTATACTTGTATTAACAGTCATAATTGTTAAAAAAAAACACTTATTACTTATAGTCACGCAATCCAAGTTGAGTTTAGAAAGAGGTAGAATGTTTCAATTTTGGTCAAATATTTCAAATTGGACGTCACAAATAGGATTTCCGAATTTTAAAAAACACACACTATAAACGATAAATAATTGTAAAAGTCATAAACAATAAATGACTGATTTAATTTCTTTATTTATATTTTGGTTAACTTTTATAGCCGATCCTTTTTTTTCCGTCAGATTTTTTTTGTACGCTTTGATAGAAATACTTTAAGATTGTATAACTAAACACATTTAATGTATTTGAACATATCTGAGAGATATTGGCGCGTGTTTTACCCCTCACAGAATGTCTGGCGAGATACGTAACGAATATATCGTGTCGTATTTCACCGAGTGACGCCACCGCACGTAAAGACGGCAATCACAAGCGAAGAATCCTTGAAGGTTTTACAAGCCGGTTGTGTTCAGGTGATAAAGGTATTAAAAAGGTGAACAAAGTAAACCAACCAATTGTTATCTTTCCTTTGTTGAACTCTTTCGAGAGAAAGTTTGTAGAAAACACTTGTTTACCGCGTTTAACGCCGAGTGTGAGTTTTTTCTTTTTTTAATCGTATTAAAGGTTTTTTTTTTAGCACCGCGTTTTACCATCCGTTCGGGTTATACGCTTCTGTACTTAGAGGGAGTGTATTCGAATATGCGCTTAGAAAGAGAGTGGAAAACCACCGTCATTACACCCGACCGAGATTGGATGATAGCCCATGCCATATCAATGTGGACGATGGTACTTGGAATTCAGCCTTCCTTATCATTATATTAGTTGGTATAAGTTTCAGACATCACTATAACGAGGAGTAAGTCGCGTAACACACACACACACAAAAAAAAAAAGTTGCATGTGTTTAGGTTACTATGGTGGTGGAAAGTTTGGAGTTCTGGCCGGGCGTACGAAGTTTTTTTTTTACCTAAGTGGTTTCCCACTCTCCCTCCACACTATTTGCATTATACCTTCCTCATACTCAGTGAGATGCATAGCATAAAACTCACACTGTGTGTGTGTGTGTGTGTGTGTGTGGGAGGGAGGGGGTTGTAAGATATATATATAATCTGATATAAATTGATACATTTGCAAATATATTATCATTCACCCAAGAGCCAAGCATAATTTTAGCGAAAAACACATACATTTCTGACATTATCTTTTCTCTAAGAATATTTTGAACAAGGAATGATTTTAAACGATCAAATCTGTCCATGTCAAGAAAAGGTCTAATTTGTAAAGCTGTGAACATGAAAAGTTTACACTAATCTAATACATTTATCAAGATAATATAAAATTTTCTAGATGTCACAACATGAGAAACTCGAAAAAAAATGTCAATATAAAAGCAAATTTTTATTCAATTCCAATTTGAAAAAAAAAATTACCTAGACCGTGTGTACTGATAATGGTTTTTACCAATGCTCTACCATCACCTAGCCATGCTTATGAAGGTGCATTTATTCTCAATGGTCTTCCTCATTCCTATATCCTAAATTAATTTCTTGGTTATCACAGTTGCTTAAGTTTCATTTTTTAAAAAACTAACACAAATATACGAGATTATAAATTTGATGCAGGCATTGACTACCTGTATCCTTACACTGTAGTTATGTTGCTGTTAAAAGGTCAATGACATCACCCTGTATCACGTGGGTGCTTCGCCCCGGTTGTGCCTCAGCTATCATGGCCAGTAGGACAAGGTCGATATTGCACCGCAGCGCTTGGAAATATTCCCACGAGCCACCACTGCTTGTTATTCCAGCAAAGCTTTCACTTTGTCACGTGTACAGACAGACAGACAGACAGACAGGACCACAGACTCCACCCTGCACTTGGTCCACGGGGCGTTCTCTAGCAATGATGTTCACTATCGTGATCGACTCCAAACTGGAGGCATCAAATGATGGGATAGAGCTAGCTATACGCCGTTCACGACCTAAGTTTACTTGAATGGCAGCTCAAAGAGTTATTAGAAATAGTCCCTAAAATATCCCTACGTCAACAGCTGACATCTGTCACTGTCACTTGGGGCAGCTGTAATGAAAACATATGGTAATGTAGAGTATGAATGTGATAGTTAACCACAGTAATTTAGGCCAATATTATGCCTCAAAGAAATTTTGAAATGGAAATTTTTGAGTGACTAAGCTGAAAGAAACCGATTATAGACATCGGTTCGGTGTTTTTAACGTCCGAAAAAAAACCCCATGAGATTCTATCATTGTTTTAGGCCTGTACGTTTAAAAAAAAAGTCGTCGCTAAAAAACAATAAATCTGAAAAATACAAATTTGAAGATAGGGGTGTACTGGCAGGTTTCAAGCGGCCCGGGACTACACATACGGCGATACATTCATAATTTGTTGTACAGTAAACTCAAGTGATGAATTCAAGTATTTTTATTATTACTAATTTTAATTCAGAAGCCATTTCAGCTACATTATCGATTATAACGTCGCTATTCAGTCTACCTAAAACATCAGCTTCTAACTAACAAAAATGATATCTCGGTATCATTATTATTATTATTATTATTATTATTATTATTATTATTATTATTATTATCATTATTATTATCATCATCATCACTGCGTATTACTACCCGTTCGGGCTATACGCACTTACGCTAATGTGTAATGGTAGGGTGATTGTGAGATGAAATGGAGGACCTACAGTAGAATCCGAACCACGGTGGAGGCCTGGCATTCCACACATTCACAAGTTGTGATTAATACACGTCTGGTCAGAGGCGAAGGAAGGGTTTGGGCAATCAGATAAATCTGTGCTGGTACCGAGGATTGAACCCCGGGCCCCCAGCACTGAAGTCTGACACCTTATCCCTAGACCGCCAGGTCACGATATCTCATTAGAATAAACTGGCTGCCGGTGACGGGGATATCAAGGTTATAATATAGATCGGATGAACTGAGGTTATTCCCCCTTAAATGGTTTTCCACTCTCCCTTCACGCAAATGCCGGTGCACTTCAGCTAAATATAACCTTCCTGATCCTTAAAACCATTAGCCGAATTAGTAATAATAATAATAATAATATTTAGCACCGCGTCTTACTACCCGTTCGGGTTATACGCTTAAGTACTAACTACGCTAAAGGATTAGGAATTGGGAGGGTTGAATGTAGAGGAAGTGAACCCGCATTTGCGTGGAGGGAGAGTGGAAAACCATTTTGGAAAAAACCACCCCCAGTTCACCCGACCTAGATTCGAACCTCGATTTCCCCGTCCTCGGCGGTCGAGCGGAATTAGTAAATAAGCGTATAATCCGAACGGGTAGTAAGACGAGATGTTAATAAAAATATATATAAATTGTTTGGGCAATAGTTGGTAGTTTATTTTTGAATATTTAATTTCGTAAAATATTTGACCACCCGATACTTGTTTAGATTACAAATCTAGTAACTTTCATTATTCATTAAACAAAACGTTTATAAACAACACCAAGAAACAACAAAAGCGGCGGCTTTACCTTTAATGCATCGGATATATTCTGGGCATCCTCAGACTTACTCACTGACATTTTTGACTAAAATTTAATAAAAACAACCATTTATAAATTAATTTTAGTTTAAAGTAGTTGCAGCGCCAATCAAACCGCCCAGTCCACCCTTGTTTGTAGATCTTATACTTTCCGGCCATAGGTACAATTCTTCAACCGTCCAATTTTCTTAGGAAGGGTATTCCATATAACCTTGATTAATTTGTTTTAGCTCCGGCGACCGATTCTGGCCGATAGTTGAAAATTTAAATCCCGACCAGGGGTACTTGCGGATGTTTTTTTTATTTTACAAGTCGCATACACATCAGCCCCGAAGGGCTCCCTAGTATACACATATAACGTTAAGCATGAATATCGTCCCTCTTAGGCAATGTGAAAAATAGCGGATTATGTGGGGAAAATCGAATAAAACAACCCGCTCCTTCGCCCGTATTGACCACATTGGCTCTAGAGAATAGGATAAGGAAAATTGACAGCCCCCTCCAGCGGGGGGTAACCACAAAACGTATCATTTACAAATAAAATCACCCACATTAGCCCACAAAGAGATACAATAAACGAAAAAGGACCAGAGAATAATAAAGGCCTGTCCTTAGATTACGTAAGGGTTTTTGGAGTGAGGGGGGGGACTCAGTATTTTCTTATGGTTTCTTACGAGGGGGGGGGGCGGGGTTGTTAGAATACATCTTACGTAAGGGGTTTTCATCGATGTTTATGGTGAGACAAAATCTAAAAAAAAAAGCTGGGAGATAAACATACATCTTAATATATATAATTCTTCTGTACGTGTGTATGTCACTGAACTCCTCCTAAACGGTTGGACCAATTTTGATGAAATTTTTTGTGTGTGTTTAAGTGGGTCCGTGGATGGTTTAGATTCACAATTGGACCCGGTAGGTGGCGCTGCAATCGGGTTCTAGGATTTTTTTGGATTTTTTAGGGAATTCTTTTTTAGATTTTTTTTTTTAGATTTTTTGCATATCAGTACATGTAACCTCAGAATTTCACCCACCTACCAGCTGATATTTGTGAAGTTGTGGGCGAAATGCCAAAAATGAAAAGATGTTTTATTTTGTATGTTGTCTTGACAAACACTTAATTTGTAATATTTGTGTTACTCACTAATTGGAGTTAATTGTGAATTTGTAATTGTGATGAACACATAGTATTTGTTTTATTATCGAAATCAATTATGTCACCCAAACGAAAAGCCAACGTTCGGGCAGGACAACGTCTGCCGGGTCCGCTAGTTTATTATAAAATTTCACTTACATTTCATTTACTTATGATGTTCTATGCCTAGTTTTACTGCTGTTAAACTATTCTAAAAATGCATATCACTCGCTTCATTAACTAAACGATTAAAATAATCTAATCTACTTAATTGTAAAGAAATTACGTTAGATGGGAAAGGGGTCACGGAAAATTTTGCAGTCCCTTATGTGGGGGAAAATGGGAGGGGGGTCGTAAATCATTAAAAAAAGACTTACATTATTTAAGGATGATATCTAGTGGGAAAATGAAAACACTGAACAAAAAGGAAAATAAGACCACCCACTCCGACTGATTTCCAATATTGTTTATAATTGGTATTGTAACCGAGTACAATCAGTATCAATCGGTTTAACAATTTAATAGAATTCATAGTGATTAGATTCAAACCGGATAGTGCCAGGGTGCTTTCCATGTCTTAGAAAACTTAAAACTTTTCCCTAAAACTGTATGTTCAAAGCAGATATAATAAACTAAACGGCAATTGAAAAAAATTAAACAGCAATCGAATAAAGGGTTGGTATTAGAAGTTAGAACCAACAACCACCAAGTGTATTAATCACAACTTGTGAATGTGTTGGAATGCCAGGCCTCCACCGTGGTTCGGATCCCACGTTAAACTGTAGGTCCTCCATTTCATTTCACAGTCACCCTACCATTACACATTAGCGTAAGTTTGTATAACCCGAACGGGTAGTAAGACGCGGTGCTAATAATAATAATAATAATAATAATAATAACAATGACAATAACCACCAACATCCAAATAGAAGACGAGTCAGTGCTGCCATCTAGTGTCGGCTCGAGGAAACTAAAGGTATCTAGAGCTGGCTGGTACTCTTACACTGCCATCTTGGTGCCAACATATTGAGGTGAACGTGGGGGAGACAGAACACTTCCTTGCAGTCAACCAACATGTCACTTCCTGACGTCACGCCGGTGTGTGTGTGTGTGTTCTCGTTGACAGTCTCATGGTTCAAGGTCCTCAGTAATATAACTTTACAAATCAACCTTGTAACCCCATACAAGTATTATCATCTACTTACATATTTATCTCTCACAAAGTTTGGGCCAACCGCGTATTTACACTAATGTGATGAAAAATTATTTGCGTAGAGAGATATTTGGAAACCATTTTGAGAGAATCACCCCAGTATATCCAGCCGAGGTTTGAACGCCGACCTCCCAACTAAAAACTATTTCTTGTGAGATTGACACCAGACGTAAAACCAACGCCAGATATCAGCCATTCGGGTTCGAATACCAATCCCCTTGGATCAAAAGCATGCGTTCTGAAACATGCCTTTCTTTGGCTGTATCTTTTTATATTACTGTGCTAGTTCAAACGTAACCGTCCTCGTGGTGTGGTCGTCAGAACACCTGGCTTCTAGTCTTAAGGGTTCCGGGTTAGATTCCCAGTTGGTATCTTGGGTATTTTTCCCTAAAGGGAATTACCCCAACGATCACCATGGTTTGGTTTATTAGAATTAATTCAGGTTTAAGTGTTTCCACTGGTTCCACACCCTCATACTCACTATCACCATCACCTCATCTCATCGGGACATGGAAAGAGCCTTCATGGAAAGGATGTACGATTAGTACATTCGGGCGTCCCCTGGACAACGGTACATTAGTACTGGATAATATTTCCACAAACTGGGCAGCAAACACTGTAGCCTAGACGCGCAATAATAATAATAATAATAATACTTATTATTATTACTCAATAAAAACAGACAAGACCAACATTTTGTTCATGTTTGATTAATGTATAAACTTTGAATTTCATTTTTCAATATTCTGTATTTTTCGACTTATTTTCACCCTTTTTTTTTTTGCCCTTGTCTTTATATCCGTTCGGGCTATACGCATTTTAATTACGTCAATGTGATAGGTATGAGGAAGGCATCATTTTAGAGGAAGTGCGCTAGTATTTGGGTTGAGAGAGCGAGAGAGAGGGGGACCATTTAAGGATAACAACTCTCAAAACACTCGGTCAGGATTCCAACCTCAACCTCCCCGTCACCAGCAAACCAGACTAGATAAACATGACCTTTAATTCGTGTGCCCATCGATGCTTGTATTATTCACTTAGATTTTGAAAGTTAAAAGCTCGACTTTGATAACATTTAGGATGCTAATGACTTCTTAGTAGGAAACGCTTGTAGTTAAAAGAAAGGACTGTCATCCACTTCGGTGGACAAATAGTATAAGGTGTCACTCCCGGGGTAGACTGACCTGCTGATGACGGGGAGATCAGGGCTTTAATCCCGGTTGGGTTTACTGAGGGTGTTTTTTCCTCGATTGTTTCCCCATTCTCCTTCCACGCAAATGCGGGTAGCTAACTTCTTAAGTGCTTCCTTCCTCATCCCTACCTCATTAGAGTAATTATCATATATGATTATAACCTGAACGGGTAGTAATACGCGGTGATACATATTCTGTATAAAATACTGTCGGTTTGAGCCGAGTGGTGACAAGAGTTTTATAATTAATTAGACACAGCCTACGATGTAAAGGTTGACTACCTTGAATTAATTATGTCGAAGTCCCAGTTCCTTAGGCCTGATTGATGATTGAAATGAAAAATAATACTTACACTCCCACAGATCCAGTTATCATTATCATCATCATCATTGTTACTGCTAACAATGGTTCAGATCTCGTCGAACAATCGGGTTTCGATACACTCATTGTGATCAGAAGACAAGAAGCTTTTTATACTAGTCACTCCACGAGATTAGCTGACCTTAATGTACTGTGGTTATTTTAATCGTGGCTCATCTGTACCGACGCACTATTAAGTTTTAATATTAATTAATATGTTTAAAACGTGAAGTTATTCCTTTCGGCTATGAATCTTGGATCCATACCCAACAGTCATATTTCAAAAATATTCAAAGGGGAAGCCGTAATTTCAGAAAATAAAACATTATCTTGAAAACAATTTCTCGAGTTTTACATAGTCAAACTATTTTTATTTCATTAAAAAAATAAATAAAAGCACTTAGACCTACTTCCTAGATTACCATATCAAGTTTACAACATTTTAATGGCAAAACTGCAATCTGAGTATAATTTTCGTTAGTTAATGAAGGTTTGAAAAGATAGGGCTCTCGATGTAATAAAAAAGTTGTTTTAAATCTTTTTTAAAAAAAGGTATTATCTTTCGATTTGCGGAAAAATTACAAAAAATTTGAACTTATTCTGGGCTTTATTACTTGGACGAACAAGAAGTTGACTTGGGTAATTTTTCGTCCGAGTATGATTCATAATAATATAAATTGTTTATTAGTACGTTAAACATAAAAGCTATTAATGTTTTAATCTAAGGGGTAGAGAATATGAGGGCTGTTTATAGGAAATTCCGCTGCATTAGCTCATAAAGAGGCTGGTAAAATCAAAGATCTCCCTGCCGGGACTCAAACCCTTGAACCTTTTTCATTATCAGTGACCAAGTGCGCTGCCACTCTAACGCCTTAATTCACTTGGACACTGGTGCAAGCAATAAACATAATTATATACAAGCTGGGTTGGCTGCACATCAATGATTAACTCTTAATTTAGAAGGCCTAGGCAGATTCCTGACGCGCTTCATTGAGGTGCGGCAGAAGGGAGTGAAAGTAATTTTACAGTTTTTATGCAAATGAAATTTTGTGGCCAAAATAAATTAAATATTTCTCCAGTAGCAACACAGAGTTTTTATGCACATGCTAATATCAACAGATCTTGAATATTTGTCAAGGGTATCCTGGAGTTTTGTCAAAACTTTGAAACTGTAATATGAAAATGATAACTAAGTTTGTATGAGGCCTGAAAAATCATAACTAAGTTGTATGAGTCGTAGAGATTCGTTGAATGAATGATCTTTGTAAAATTTAAAGTTAAGTTTTTATTAGCATTGGAGAATAAGCTTGGATAAGCCTTGAAAGATCAAAACTAGATTTGTATTATCTCTGGAAAACTATAGCTAGGTTTGTATGGGCTATGTAAACTCATAGCTAAGTTTTTATGAAGGCTGAATAGACACAAATAAGTAACGTTAGTATTAGCTCTGTAAAAACATAGCTAAGATTGTATGAACCCTTGAAAACCATAAATTTGTATGAACGCTGAAAAAGTTTGTACGATCCCTACCCTACACTCGCCTGAGATTGGTACTCCATTCACGGTAGGAGTTACTCTCTGAAAGGTCTTTTTTCCTACCAATATCCTACTATATAATAGATTTCTGGTAGGAAAAAAGGCCTTTCAGAAAACAATTCCTACGCTGAACAGACTTTACCTGGTGGGGAGTAGAGGGGGACCGGAAGCGAGCATACCCAGGACAGGAAGTAATTGTACAGTACTGTGGTCCAGTACTTCCTGCTTGCTAGGAGGAGCCAGCCAGGCTCTGGGTTCAAACATCGATACGAAACCATGCAAGGATTTCTTCTTTGGACAGGGCTTCAAGACTTAAACCATCAACCGCCTGTCAGTTTTGATTTGGCTCAAGGAAGAAATGAATTTTGAAATTATTTTGTCCTACTACTATAACGACACAGTCCGGTTTTGAAAGGAGGAATCTTATCTGACAGCAAGAAAAGTTACTACAAGTAGATCTGTTTTCACGATTTCATACATCAGGTGATATGATCTGCAGCTATCAACTTCGGTAGAGATTATCAGTAACTCTAAAATAACAATAATAAAAATAGTAAAATGTTATCAATATTGACTCCAAAAAAAGTTTGTGTTTTATAAAACATGAATATTGGACTGTAAACTAGATTTTCTATGGTTTTTGTAAAAGTTCCCGTTTGATACCTTAGATTTCATTAATTAATATTTGATATAAACAAATTGAAACTTTAAAAGTGATAGTGAGATGGATGTCACTAAGTAAATTATACTAGTCTCTTTTACTTGGCTACCTATTAATAATTGCATTTTTTTTTTATGAATTAAAGTTTTTCAAGACTTTATTACCAAGAGAAAGACTTAACTTCCGTGCCTTATTTAGTGGCATCCCGCATCCGAACCACTCAAAGTTCCACAGTTACATCAAGACTATTCTTCTCACCCGTGCGAATGGACACGTGTTCTAATCAAGCCAAGCATATTATTCTGGTTTGCCGGTCACGTTTGGTTTGGAGTTGGAATCCTGACCGGATTTACTGGGCCCGATTTTTCCAAATTGTTTCCCAATCTCCATATACTCAAATGCCGGTACATTTAATATAACTTATAGTATACTCATTAATATATTTAAATACATATTTTACATCCCAATAGTGAAACTGCCCATCTCATGAATTGGGAACATTTCTGTTCTTCTTCGCGTGACCATTTTACTAATTGAGCAAAAATGGCATTAATTCTTGCCAATTTCATGAACTGTAACTAATTGTACTATCTACTATAAGATTAACTGAAATTAGTTTTAAGATATTGTAATGATCTAACCCAACCTAAATTCCTAACCTTCCATTCTTAAAGATTAAAAGTTAAATTAACTTAAAGACCAAGCTTGTTCTTCTCTTGTCAATTTTACGGGCCGGGCAAAAACTCATCCAGTTCTTAAATTGGGTAAAGATTGGAGTTGCCCAGCTCATAAAATGGCCAATTCATAAAATGGGCAGCACAAGCACTGCACAATTAATTAACTAAACCACTTTTTTGCCCATTCCATGAAATAGCTAGGAGAAACCATTTTACAGAATGGGAAGAAATTTTCATGAAATGGGCAAATTCCCGAATGGGGTATAACACACATCCCTGTTAGATGCAGTGAAAAAAAGGTGGTAGCAAAATTACCTATATCTTTTATTCCATCTAGATTTGAACCAAAGTCTCATATTATACATTTTTGGTTTGACATTCTACGCGACTTTAGTGACAAATATAAACCACTTAAAACGTAACATACAAACATTTGAAATGCAGGAAATACTTTTCTCCATAGAAAGCAGTTATTTATAGCCTGTGGGAGCCAGATCCCATCGTATTTGTTGAATAAACTAGCGGTTGCGACACAGCCCCTGATCATATTGACCACATTCCAACGAGGTCCCCAGTATGGTAGTGAATGTACAGAATACGCGTCTTACGAAACAAACCTGTCGGAGTTGTTTCCTTGTACTACATTATAGGTAGAAACTTTCTAAGTTTATTTCATGATTACAATAAATATGTAGTTAAAATATCATTTGGCCGAGCTAAGTATCTCTAAATACTCAATTTATTTTTTGATTTGCGATAGTAACACTTTTATTCAAACGTAAGGAACTGTTTGGAAATATACTGACGATTTAAATTAAGGGGTTTGGAATGAGAAGGATAGTTTAAAAGAAATTCACCGATATAAACGGGGGGAAAAGGCTAGGGGAAACATTGAAAATCTTGAAGAAAAGTGTTACTAACGATTTAAACTAAAGGGTTAGAATGAGAGGGATAGCTTAAAAGAAATTCACTGAAATCAATGAGGGGGGGGGGGGGGTAACTCTAAGGAAAACGGCAAA